>CANTUR010001211.1:0-115679 GCA_947683625.1 Mallotus nudiflorus
TACGATTTTAATAAAGTGTTTAAAGGTTAATTATGTAATTTCTACGTATAAAATGAATTTCTATGTTATAAGGATATTTTTGGTATTTCCTGAATTGTTCTGTGTTTGTGGACCCCGGTCAGTAGATTGTAGTCTGGAGTCCGATCGAGGGGTTGTGGTTGAGTGTTGAGCTTGTTTTTCGAAGTGTGTTTCTTTGCAGGGTCGGCTCTACTCTTAGAGTAGAGAGATGTCCATTTTACAGGGGAGGTTCTGCCGAATTTTTGGTAGAATTCTCGTAAAACGTGATATCCGGTCGATCCCTAATCCTGTTTCTGTGATTAATATTCTAGATCGAATTCTAGGATTTCTGTTAGGTTTATTCTGATTTTTATCGTTATTGTTTGTTTAGTTGCACCGAGACCGAGGCCTAGTGGACCAAGCCCATCAGATCCATCTCGTGGAGCGCACTAATTTGTGAGTTACTATTTTATATATATGTACTTTAGGATGCATGATTTTAAAAATACATGTTTCATTTTGACTAAATATGCATAAATAACGTGATTTGTATTTAAGTATATTTTTGGTATATATTAAATTATATGCATGTTTTATAAATAAATTATATTTAAAATGTTTTTAAATATATTTCGAGCTTAATTTATGATTTAATTGGTTTACTTTTGGTATATTTTCGGTATATATATGGTTTATATTGTTATTTTATTTAAATTCATGCATCATTTATTATGAATGAATGTTTTATATTTATTAATGAAGGATATCAATAGAACGTGCTACCTAGTGGGCAGCACTAGGATCGAGTACGTACCGGTGCGCTTATAGCAGATAGGCTATATTACTAACCATTTGTGGATATTGATTGAATATGATTATTTGATATGTGAGATGTGATTTGGGTGTGATTGCTGGAGCTCGGTTGACCAAGTGTCTCGGGGCCAATCACACTGGCAGTCAGACTGCTGGAGCTCGGTTGACTTAGTGTCTCGGGGCCAGTCTACTGTCTGAATGGATTAAGTGGATATATTTGGAATAAGTGAGCCTGTATGGCTAGAGTGTTGTCTAACACTATTTTTGAGGTTGCGATATTATAGGGTTCTATTTGATCCTTCATAAACGATGATTTTCAGTAAAATATATATAAAATGATTTTACAGCATCTGTGTGTATTTGCCTGTATATATACATATTAGATATATACTGTGATTGTATGCATTGTCATTTTGTATGCATGTATATATGTTATAGTAATTCACTCAGTGAGGTCTGACTCCCCTCCGTTGATAATTTTTCAGGAGAGTCAACATCTTCAGACCTCAGTAGCAGGCCTGTACGTCGGATTTCTTTCGCCTCGGCTTCTTTGTGTAAACTGCTTACTTGAGTCTTATTTTTATATAATCTAGACACTGTAGTAGTTGTAAATTAATTATGAGATTTTGTGTATTTTATTTATGTGAGATATTGTATTATGTGAACTGGATTTGTATTAAAAGAGTTTTATATATATATGAGATGAGTATTTGATTTAAATCCAGTTGGTGAAAATACTATTGTGATATTTATGATTTTCATTTCCGCTGCATTATATATATGGTTATTACCACTGCATGTTTTATTTTATTTTTAGGCTTACTATGGGTTCCGGATTCGAAAGAATTCCCATTCCCTAGCGCCGGTCATGGCCCCTATTTTGGGTCGTGACAAAGTTGGTATCAAAGCGGAGTTCTGTGTCAAGGCTTAGTTATGTGAGTTGTGGCCCTAGTTTTCAGAGTTGTGTTTTCTTTTGGTAACTACTACAGTGAATTACGTTCGAGTATGTCTTGATAAGTATTCCTTGCTTTAGTTTTCAGCGTTATTCCTCCATTGTCTATTTTGTCTGAATCTTTCCATTTGTCTTTTCAGAATGAGGAGGCGAGCGCATGTCGCTCCACCAGTCGTTGAGGCCGAGGATGATGAGTCTTTTCAGGATGAGGTTTTACCTTATGAGCAGCCAGTTAAACGTAGAGGTCGTGGCAGAGGTAGACCTCGAGGAGTGGCAAGTCGTCGTAGGCAGAGAGAGTTACAAGACGAGGAGCCTGTAGAGCCTGAGTTTGATGTTCCTATGCCTCCAGTTGTTCCGCCTGTTCAGCCTGCCTATCAGCAGGGTATGTCTGACCTTGAGGCAGCTTTGTTCTATGCCCGAGTTGGCAGGATTACGTTTGATGGTACTTCCGATCCGTTAGACTTTCTGCACGCGATTGAGACTAGGACTCAGACTGCTCATACTGAGTACCAGCAGATCATGATCGTTGAGTTTTCTGTTGAGGGACCAGCCCTAGATTGGTTCATTCAGATGATCCAACCTTATATGATGACGATGACCTGGGCTCAGTTTCGAGAGCGATTTTTGAGGAGATTCTGTCCAGAGCCGCTTCGTTTGAGCTATCATCTCCGGTTGACCAGTATTTCTCATGGAGATTGATCTGTAGAGGAGTATACCCGAGAGTTTCTTTGTCTGGGTAGATATGCAGAGGATCCGATGCGAGATTAGTACTTCGCTGTCACTACATATGTTACTGGTTTGGGTTCAGCTTTTGCTGGTATGCCTACAGCAGGCCTTACTCTCGAGTCTGTGATTGAGTTAGTAAAGGAGGTTGAGCTGAGGCTAGTTAGGCAGGGAGCGATGCCTGATTACTACCAGCTGGGAGTTCAGTCGAGTGGATTGCAGGCTACTCCGTTGTCACGACCCAAAACAGGGGCCATGACCGGCGCTAGGGAACGGGAATTCTTTCGAATCCGGAACCCGTAGCAAGCCTAAAAATAAAATAAATCATGCAATAATAACAGTAACAATATAATATGCAGCGGAAATAAAAATAAAAATCATAATATCATAATATTATCCACATAAACTGGATTTAAATCAAAATCTCATCACATATATATAAAATCCCTTTAATACAAATCCAGTTTCAACATAGTACATTTCTTTAAAATAAAATACATGAGATCCAACACTTTAATTCACGACTACTGCAGTGTCTAGATAAAATAAATAAGACTCAAGTAGACAATTTACATAAAGAAGCCGGGGCGGAAGAAATCCGGCGTATCGACCTGCTACTGAGGTCTGAGGATGTTGACTCTCCTGAAAAATAGTCAACGGAGGGGAGTCAGACCTCACTGAGTGAATTACTATAATATATATACATACACACTAAGTGATAATGCATACAGTCAACAGTATATATGTAATATGTATATATACAGACAATTTCACACAGATGCAGAAAAATCATTTTTATATATTTTATTGAAAAATCCCAGTTTATGAAGGATCACATAGAACCCTAGAATATCGCAACCTCAGAAATAGTGTTAAACAACACTCTGGCCATACAGGCTCACTTATTCCAAATATATCCACTTAATCCATTTGGACAGTAGACTGGCCCCGAGACACTAAGTCAATCGAGCTCCAGCAGTCTGACTGCCAGTGTGATTGGCCCCGAGACACTTGGTCAACCGAGCTCCAGCAATCACACCCAACCCACATCTCACATCTCGATAATCACATTAAATCAATATCCATAAATAAATTAGTATTATAGCCTAAATACTATAGGCGTACCGGTACGTACTCGGTCCTAGTGCTGCCCACTAGGTAGCACGTTCTATTGATATCCTTCATCATTAATAATGTAAAACATTCATTCACAAAAATAAATGATGCATGAATGTAAATGAAATAACAATAGAATCCATATATATACCAGAAATATACCAAACGTAAACCAGGTATATTTCGAGTATACATACGTCAAATAAATCCAGTCAAATCATAAATTACACTAAAAATATATTTAAAAACATTTTAAATATATTTTATTAACAAAACATGTATATAATTTAATATATACCAAAAATATACTTAATGTAAACTTAAGAAATAATCAAATTATTTATGCATATTTAATCAACATAAAACATGCATTTCTAAATCATGCATCCTAAGCATATATATATAAAATAGTAACTCACCTAATGCGCTCCACGAGACAGGTCCGACGGGCCTGGTCCACTAGCCCTCGGTCTCGGCGCAACTAAACAAGCAATAAATAATCGACATCAGAATAAACCTAACAGAAATCCTAGAATTCAATCTAGAGTATTAAACACAGAATCGGAAATTAGGGTTCGACTGGATATCACGTTTTACGAGAATTCCACCGAAAATACGGCATAACCTCCCCTGTAAAATGGACATCTCTCTACTCAAAAGAGTAGAGCCGACCCTGCAAAGAAATACACTTCGAAAAAAATAGGCTCAACACAATCAAAATCCCACAGTCGGACTCCAAATTACAGTCCACCGACCGGGTCCACAAACACAGAACATATTCCAGATATACCAAAAATATCCTCACAACATAGTAATACATCTCATAGGTAAAAATTACATAATTAACCTTGAAACACTGTAAAAATCGATTAAAACTCATTTTATTAGAAAAACCGTATATTATATATATAATTGAAAATAATTCACGAAAAATAGTTTTAATTAGTTAAAAATACCAAATATTTTGTAGAAATCATTTTTATACCTTAAATAATTATTAAAACCAATTAAATTACATTTTTAGACAATTTAGGGTAAAATTACCAAAATACCCCTATATATATAAATATACTTAAATTACTTCAAAAATTCACCAAAAATTATACAATTATCCAAAATTAATTTTCTCAACATATTTATCAATAATATTAATAATTAAACTCAATTAACCAATTAAATTCAAATTAAAACACATTTAACCCTAATTTCTCAAAATCACATAAACTTCAATAATTCAAAATAAATACTTAGAAATTCATAAAAATTCCAATTAAATTCCTATAATTCATTTCAACACCTAATTTAACCATAAACTCCAATTTCATAATTTGAATAATTAATTTCCGAAAATTAGAAAATAATATTAAAATATTCAAAAATACCCAAAAATCCAAAAAATCTCCAAAAATTCTACAAAAATTTATACATGTATATTGAGCTACTAGGAACAACATTTGTGAAGGGAGTTTTCATGAATCATCCAATTCGAAGCTCAAAAAAATCAAAAACCCTAATGTGACCGAAATTGAAAATTCGAAACCTAAGCAATTCTAGACCATTTTAACTCAAACCAAAGCTAGAATCACACTCACCGGAGCTCAAGGAGAAGAAAGAGACCAGCGGTGTCGAAAACGGTGGTCGGAATCGGCATGATCGGCGGTAGCTCGATTTTCGGCTTCTCAAGCTATTTCCGGCCAAACTCGACAGGAAAGGGAGTTGCTGGCGGCGGGGAACGGCTGGGGATGAAGGTGGCTCACCGAGAGACACTCTGAATGGCAGCAAATGAAAGTTACAGACGGTGGAGGTGGGGGGTCGCGTCCGGAGAAGAAGAAGAGAAGGGAGGGGCAGTTTTGTAAATAGGTTAAACTTTTGTAATTTGACAAATTTTAGTGTATATATGTATATATATATATACTTTACACTATATAATAAAATAATATTAAATTACACACATCAAATATACACCACACACATAAAATCTAATATTTTAATAATTTATACTAAATAAAATTAATTAAATAACAATAAAATAAATAAATAATTAATAAAATATTAGGGTAATACTAAACCCTAATTAAATAAACATACACACACGTAGGCTTTATTTAGCATTTAAAAATACGTATGAGTTCATGCAAGTCCAAAAATATATTTAAAATAATTAATATTAAAATATTTACGTGAAAATTTCCCCGAAAATGCAAGTCCCGGGAAAATTTTACGTAAAACACTGAAAATAATATACAGTAATTAAAATAGATTTTAAATATATATCAACTCAATAAAATATCATAATATATATACAAAATTATTGACACTGCATATCCCGATACAGTGTAAAAATATTTTAATAAAACACGGGATATTACATCCGTATTCGAGTTTTCATGTTGGTTCGAGTAGTCAGCAGTGAGGTCCGACTCAGTAGAGTCAGAGATAGCAGCAGCGAGTGCATCGGAGCAGTAGAAACGGCCGTGTAGGTCAGCGTAGATCATTTAAATTTGGATCAGGTGCTTCGAGCAGCAGCAGTGGTCGTAGTTCTGGATCAGCGGCCAGTGTTTGCCAGACCTGCGGTAGAGTCCATCAGGGACCGTGTTATCTGACACCGCTGACATGCTTCAGATGCAGGCAGACAGGACATTTTGCCAGATCGTGTCCTTATTCCGGGTATCAGCAGTAGTAGATTTTGCGATTCCCACAGTAGTCGATTGCTAGTGTTGCACTCGTGCCATTTCAGTTGCCACCAGCTCAACATCAGAGTTCCACTCAGCTTGTTCCACATCAGAGTCATGGTAGAGGTACTACAGGAGGTGCCAGAGGTGTTGGCCAGGCTTCTACCAGTCAGTAGGGAGGTCGAGGTTAGGCCAGAGTTTTCCATCTCACTCAGCAGGATGCTCAGGCATCTAATGCAATCGTGGCAGGTATTGTTTCTGTCTGTTACCTGGATGCATGGGTTTTGTTTGATCCGGGTGCCACACATTCATTTGTTTCTCCTGTTTTTGCTTTTAAATCTTGTTGGCAAGCTTTGAGGATGGCTTTTCCTTTGTCTGTTGCCACTCCTCTGAGTGATTCCTTGGACACCGATATTGTTCTTTCTGGTTGTCCAGTTCTCGTGGGAGATAGAGAATTACCCACTGATTTGATTTTGTTGGATGTGATGGAGTTTGATGTTATTTTGGGAATGGATTGGTTATCTCAGCACTATGCCATGGTAGATTGCAGGAATAAAGAGGTGACGTTCAGAATTCCTGATGAAGAAGAGTTTAAGTTTGTTGGTGATAGGAGTTCAGCACCTCAGAATCTTATTTCTGCTATTACGGCTAGGAAGTTGTTAAGGAAAGGATGTCAGGGATATTTGGCATTGGTCAGGGATACTTCAGTGGAGAAGTTATTACTCACAGATGTTCCTGTTGCTTGTGAGTTTCCTGATGTTTTTCCCGAGGAGTTACCAGGTTTACCACCTCACAGAGAGATTGAGTTCTGTATAGATGTGGGTACCAGGTACTACTCCTATATCTATGCCACCCTATCGTATGGCTCCTGCAAAGTTGAAAGAGTTGAAGGAGCAGTTGCAAGAGTTATTGGATAAAGGTTTTATCAGACCCAGTGTTTCTCCTTGGGGTGCACCAGTCCTGTTTGTGAAGAAGAAAGATGGTACCCTGAGACTGTGCATTGACTACAGAGAGCTGAATAAGGTGATAGTGAAGAACAAGTATCCTCTCCCGAGGATAGATGACTTGTTTGATCAGCTACAGGGTGCACAGTTCTTTTCTAAGGTTGATATGAGGTCGGGTTATCATCAGTTGCGGATTAGTGAAGCCGATATTCCTAAGACAGCATTCCGCACTAGATATGACCATTATGAGTTTCTGGTGATGTCTTTTGGTTTGACTAATGCACCAGTAGCTTTTATGGACTTGATGAATAGGGTATTCAGACCGTATGTGGATCAGTTTGTGGTAGTCTTCATTGATGATATACTGGTATATTCGAGGAGTATGGAGGAGCATGTATATCACTTAAGGATTGTACTACAGACACCGAGAGATCATCAGCTTTATGCTAAATTCTCGAAGTGTGATTTTTGGATGGAGAGTGTTTCTTTTCTTGGACATTTAGTGTCTAAAGAAGGTATTCAGGTTGATCCACAGAAGGTTGAGGCAGTGTCTGAGTGGCCTAGACCGACTTCTGTTATAGAGATTTGAAGTTTTCTGGGTTTAGCCGGGTATTATAGGCGGTTTGTGTAGGATTTTTCCAAGATTGCAGCCCCTATGACTCGCTTGACTCAGAAGAATGTTAGATTCGAGTGGTCAGAAGCTTGTGAGAATAGTTTCCAGTTATTGAAGGAGAAGTTGACCACAGCGCCAGTGTTAGCTTTGCCTAATAGTGTGGATAAGTTCACAGTTTAATGTGATGCCTCTAGAATTGGTCTTGGTTGTGTGTTGATGCAAAATGGAAGGGTGATAGCCTATGCTTCAAGGCAGTTAAAGAAGCATGTGCAGAACTATCCTACACATGATCTTGAGATGGCTGCAGTGATCTTTGCTTTGAAGATTTGGAGACATTATTTGTACGGGGTGACTTGTGAGATATTTACTGATCACAAGAGCCTTAAGTACATTTTTCAGCAGCGAGATCTTAATCTGAGGCAGAGGAGATGGTTGGAATTGTTGAAGGACTATGATTGCGAGATCTTATATCATCCGGGTAAAGCTAATGTGGTAGCAGATGCCTTGAGTAGAAAGTCCTCAGGCAGTCTTGCTCACATCGGTGTTGAGAGGAGACCATTGATCCAAGAGTTGCATCTGTTGGTGGATCAAGGTATGATGATGAAGATCAGTAGATCAGGTGGACTGCTAGCTCAGTTTAAAGTGCGATCTGTACTAAGGGATAGGATTAAAGCAGCTCAGAGTCAAGATCCTATTCTAGAAGAACTTACAGAGAATGTCAGAGCAGGGAAGTTCACTGATTTCACACTCGATGATGATGGTGTGTTGTGGATCAGTGGTAGATTATGTGTTCCTGATGTGGATAATTTAAGAGAAGAGATCCTAGAGGAAGCACATTCTATAGCTTACAGCGTTCATCCGGGCATTACTAAGATGTACCACAGTATCAGAGATTTATACTGGTGGGATGGATTGAAGAAGGATGTCGTTGATTATGTTGCTAAGTGCTTGACGTGTCAGCAAGTGAAAGTCGAACATCAGAAGCCTTCTGGGAAGCTTTAGCCTCTTCCTATTCCCGAGTGGAAGTGGGAAAGGATAGCTATGGATTTTATGGTCGGTTTACCTCGTTCGAAGGATGGATATGATTCCATCTGGGTGATCGTAGACAGGTTGACGAAGTCTGCACATTTCTTACCTATGAAAGCCACTTATTCAGTTGCCAGATTGGCGAAGTTGTATGTGAAGCATATTGTGTGCCTTCATGGAGTACCTGTGTCCATTGTGTCAGATAAAGGTTCGGTGTTTACTTCTTACTTTTGGCAGAAGTTGCAAGAAGCGATGGGCACTAAGTTGGATTTCAGTACTGCTTTTCATCTTCATATAGATGGTCAGTCTGAGAGGACGATCCAGACACTAGAAGATATGTTGAGGATGTGTGTCCTGGATTTGGGAGGTAGCTGGGATGATCATTTGTCACTCATTGAGTTTGCATATAATAACAGCTACCATAGCAGTATTGGCATGGCACCATATGAGGCGTTGTATGGAAGGAAGTGTAGATCCCCTCTGAGTTGGGATGAGATTGGTTAGAGAGCTTTGACTGGACCTGAGATGGTTCAGGATGCTGCAGAGAAAGTCATCGTGATTAAGCGATGATTAGAGACCGCAGTTAGTAGATAAAAGAGTTATGCAGATCTTAGGCGCAGAGATGTGGAATTTCAGGTTGGAGATTTCATTTTTCTGAAGGTATCTTCGATGAAGGGTGTGATGAGATTTAGCAGGAAGGGTAAGTTAGCACCGAGATATATTGGACCGTTTGAGATTTTGAAGAGAGTTGGCACTGTTGCATATCGGTTGGATTTGCCTCCGAGTATATCACAGGGGCATCCAGTGTTTCATATCTCGATGTTGAGGAATTATATCTCAGACCCTTCACACGTGTTGCAGCCTGACAGTGTAGAAGTGAGTGAAGATTTGACGTTTGTGGAAGAACCTGTGGCGATCGTTGATTATCAAGTTCGACAATTGCATTCGAAGTAGATTCCGATGGTCAAGGTTCTATGGCGTAGCGACAGAGTCGAGGACTATACGTGGGAGACTGAAGCTGAGATGCGAGCTTCTTACCCGTATCTCTTTCCTTCCTAATCCTGTAATATTTTCTTTTTGGAATTCGGGGACGAATTTTTGTAAGGGGAAAAGACTGTAATATCCCCTATTTTTAAATATTTTTACACTGTACTGGGATATGCAGTGTTAATAATTTTTGTATATATTACGATATTTTTATGAGTTGATATGTATTTAAAACCTATTTTAATTATTGTGTATTATTTACAGTACTTTACGTAAAATTTTCCCGGGACTTGCATTTTCGGGGAAATTTTCACGTAAACAATTTATTGTTAATTATTTTAAATATATTTTCAGACTTGCATGAACTCATACGTATTTTTAAAATACTAAACACCGTGTATATGTGTACCTATTTATTTAATTAGGGTTTAGTATATTACCCTAATATTTTATTAATTAATTGTTTATTTATGTGTTATTTAATTATTTTTAATTAATATTAAATTTTAAAATATTAAATATTAAGTGTGTGGGTGTGATTTTTTTCAAATATTTTATTAAAATTATATTTTTATTTTTTTTCTTTTATTTTTTTTCTTTTCTTCTTCTTCTTCTTCTTCTTCCCATGCGCGACCCCTTCCCCTTACCGTTGCTACTCTGATCACTGGCCGTCAGAGTGCCTCCCCTGCATGTCGCCGTCTTCTCCAGCTGCTCCGCCACCCCCAGCCTTCTTCCCCCGCGCCGGCTTGTCCCTTTTCTCCATTTTCGGTCGAAAGCTCCATTTCTTCTCACCTCGCGATTTCGGCCACCATTTTTGACACCGCCGGTCTCTTTCTTCTCCTTAAGCTCCAGTGAGTGTGATTCTAGCTTTGGCTTGAGCTTAAATGGTCTTGATTTGCTTAGGTTTTGAATTTTCGAATTCGGCCATATTAGGGTTTTCGATTTTTTTGAGCTTTGAATTGATTGATTCATGAAAACTCCCTTCACAAATGTTTTTCTCCTTAGCTTAGTCTACATGTGTGAATTTTTTGTGGAATTTTTGGAGATTATTTGGATTTTTGGGTATTTTTGAATATTTTAATATTATTTTCTAATTTTCGGAAATTAATTATTTAAATTATGAAATTGTGTTTTATGGTTAAATTAGGTGTTGAAATGAATTATAGGAATTTATTTGGAATTTTTATGAATTTCTAAGTATTTATTTTGAATTATTTGAGTTTATGTAATTTTGGGAAAATTAGGTTAAATGTGTTTTTATTTGAAATTAATTGGTAAATTGAGTTTAATTATTGATATTATTGATAAATATGTTGATAAAATTAATTTTGGATAATTATACTATTTTTGGTGAATTTTTGAAGTAATTTTAGTATATTTACATATATAAGGGCATTTTGGTAATTTTACACAAAATTGGCTAAAAATGTAATTTAATTGGTTTTAATAGTTATTTAAGGTATAAAAATGATTTCCACAAATTATTTGGTATTTTTAACCAATTAAAACTATTTTTTGTGAATTATTTTCAATTATATATATTATTTACGATTTTACTAATAAAATGAGTTTTTATCGGTTTTTACTGTGTTTAAAGGTTAATTATGTAATTTCTACGTATAAAATGAATTTTTATGTTATAAGGATATTTTTGGTATTTCCTGAATTGTTCTGTGTTTGTGGACCCCAGTCAGTAGATTGTAGTCTGGAGTCCGACCGAGGGGTTGTGGTTGAGTGTTGAGCTTGTTTTTCGAAGTGTGTTTCTTTGTAGGGTCGGCTCTACTCTTTGAGTAGAGAGATGTCCATTTTACAGGGGAGGTTCTACCGAATTTTTGGTAGAATTCTCGTAAAACGTGATGTCTGGTCGATCCCTAATCCTGTTTCTGTGATTAATATTCCAGATCGAATTCTAGGATTTCTGTTAGGTTTATTCTGATTTCTGTCGTTATTGTTTGTTTAGTTGCACCGAGACCGAGGCCTAGTGGACCAGGCCCGTCGGATCCGTCTCGTGGAGCGCACTAATTTGTGAGTTACTATTTTATATATATGTGCTTTAGGATGCATGATTTTAGAAATACATGTTTCATTTTGACTAAATATGCATAAATAATGTGATTTGTATTTAAGTATATTTTTGATATATTTTTGGTATATATTAAATTATATGCATGTTTTATAAATAAATTATATTTAAAATGTTTTTAAATATATTTTGAGCTTAATTTATGATTTAATTGGATTTATTTGACGTATATATACTCGAAATATACCTGGTTTACTTTTGGTATATTTCTGGTATATATATGGTTTATACTGTTATTTTATTTAAATTCATGCATCATTTATTGTGAATGAATGTTTTATATTTATTAATGAAGGATATCAATAGAACGTGCTACCTAGTGGGCAGCACTAGGACCGAGTACGTACCGGTACGCTTATAGCAGATAGGCTATATTACTAACCATTTGTGGATATTGATTGAATATGATTATTTGATATGTGAGATGTGATTTGGGTATGATTGCTGGAGCTCGGTTGACCAAGTGTCTCGGGGCCAATCACACTGGCAGTCAGACTGCTGGAGCTCGGTTGACTTAGTGTCTCGGGGCCAGTCTATTGTCTGAATGGATTAAATGGATATATATGGAATAAGTGAGCCTGTATGGCTAGAGTGTTGTCTAACACTATTTTCGAGGTTGCGATATTATAGGGTTCTATTTGATCCTTCATAAACGATGATTTTTAGTAAAATATATATAAAACGATTTTACAACATCTGTGTGTATTTGCCTGTATATATACATATTAGATATATACTGTGATTGTATGCATTGTCATTTAGTATGCATGTATATATATTATAGTAATTCACTCAGTGAGGTCTGACTCCCCTCCGTTGATAATTTTTCAGGAGAGTCAACATCTTCAGACCTCAGTAGCAGGCCTGTACGTCGGATTTCTTCCGCCCCGGCTTCTTTATGTAAACTGCTTACTTGAGTCTTATTTTTATATAATCTAGACACTGCAGTAGTTGTAAATTAATTATGAGATTTTATGTATTTTATTTATGTGAGATATTGTATTATGTGAACTGGATTTGTATTAAAAGAGTTTTATATATATATGAGATGAGTATTTGATTTAAATCCAGTTGGTGAAAATACTATTGTGATATTTATGATTTTCATTTCCACTGCATTATATATATGGTTATTACCATTGCATGTTTTATTTTATTTTTAGGCTTGCTACGGGTTCCGGATTCGAAAGAATTCCCGTTCCCTAGCACCGGTCATGGCCCCTATTTTGGGTCGTGACAAAGTTGGTATCAGAGCGGAGTTCTGTGTCAGGGCTTAGTTATATGAGTTGTGGCCCTAGTTTTCAGAGTTGTGTTTTCTTTTGGTAACTACTGCAGTTACGTTTGAGTATGTCTTGATAAGTATTCCTTGCTTTAGTTTTCAGCATTATTCCTCCATTGTCTGTTTTGTCTGAATCTTTCCGTTTGTCTTTTCAGAATGAGGAGGCGAGCGCGTGTCGCTCCACCGATCGTTAAGGCCGAGGATGATGAGTCTTTTCAGGATGAGGTTTTACCTCATGAGCAGCCAGTTAGACGTAGAGGTCGTGGCAGAGGTAGACCTCGAGGAGCAGCAGGTCACCGTAGGCAGAGAGAGTTACAGGACGAGGAGCCTGTAGAGCCTGAGTTTGATGTTCCTGTGCCTCCAGTTGTTCCGCCTGATCAGCCTGCCTATCAGTAGGGTATGTCTGACCCTGAGGCAGCTTTGTTCTATGCCCGAGTTGGCAGGATTGCGTTTGATGGTACTTCTGATCCGTTAGACTTTCTGCACGCGATTGAGACTAGGACTCAGACTGCTCATACCAAGTACCAGCGGATCATAATCATTGAGTTATCTATTGAGGGACTAGCCCTAGATTGGTTCATTCAGATGATCCAGCCTTACATGATGACGATGACTTGGGCTCAATTTCGAGAGCGATTTTTGAGGAGATTCTGTCCAGAGCCGCTTCGTTTGAGCTATCATCTCCGGTTGACCAGTATTTCTTGTGGAGATCGATCTGTAGAGGAGTATACCCGAGAGTTTCTTCGTATGGGTAGATATGCAGAGGATCTGATGCGAGATCAGTACTTCGCTGTCACTACATATGTTACTGGTTTGGGTTCAGCTTTTGCTGGTATGTCTACAGTAGGCCTTACTCTCGAGTCTGTGATTGAGTTAGCAAAGGAGGTTGAGCTGAGGCTAGTTAGGCAGGGAGCGATGCCTGATTACTACCAGCTGGGAGTTCAGTCGAGTGGATTGCAGGCTACTCCGTATTCGAGTTTTCATGTTGGTTCGAGTAGTCAGCAGTGAGGTCCGACTCAGCAGAGTCAGAGACAGCAGCAGCGAGTGCATCGGAGCAGTAGACATGGCCGTGTAGGTTAGCGTAGATCATTTAGATTTGGATCAAGTGCTTCGAGCAGCAGCAGTGGTCGTAGTTCTGGATCAGAGGCCAGTGTTTGCCAGACTTGCAGTAGAGTCCATCAGGGACCGTGTTATCTGACACCGCTGACATGCTTCAGATGCGGGCAGATAGGACATTTTGCCAGATTGTGTCCTTATTCTGGGTATCAGCAGCAGCAGATTTCGCGATTCCCACAGCAGTCGATTGCTAGTGCTGCACCCGTGCCATTTCATTTGCCTCCAGCTCAACATCAGAGTTCCACTCAGCTTGTTCCACAGCAGAGTCGTGGTAGAGGTACTATAGGAGGTGCCAGAGGTGTTGGCCAGGCTTCTACCAGTCAGTAGGGGGGTCGAGGTTAGGCCAGAGTTTTCCATCTCACTCAGCAGGATGCTCAGGCATCTAATGCAATCGTGGCAGGTATTGTTTCTGTCTGTTACCTGGATGCATGGGTTTTGTTTGATCCGGGTGCCACGCATTTGTTTGTTTCTCCTGTTTTTGCTTTTAAATCTTGTTGGCAAGCTTCGAGGATGGCTTTTACTTTATCTGTTGCCACTCCTCTGAGTGATTCCTTGGACACTGATATTGTTCTTTCTGGTTGTCCAGTTCTCGTGGGAGATAGAGAATTACCCGCTGATTTGATTTTGTTGGATGTGATGGAGTTTGATGTTATTTTGGGAATGGATTGGTTATCTCAGCACTATGCCATGGTAGATTGCAGGAATAAAGAGGTGACGTTCAAAATTCCTGATGAAGAAGAGTTTAAGTTTATTGGTGATAGAAGTTCAGCACCTCAGAATCTTATTTCTGCTATTACGGCTAGGAAGTTGTTAAGGAAAGGATGTCAGGGATATTTGGCATTGGTCAGGGATACTTCAGTGGAGAAGTTGTTACTCACAGATGTTCCTGTTGCTTGTGAGTTTCCTGATGTTTTTCCCGAGGAGTTGCCAGGTTTACCACCTCATAGAGAGATTGAGTTCTGTATAGATGTGGTACCAAGTATTACTCCTATATCTATGCCACCCTATCGTATGGCTCCTACAGAGTTGAAACAGTTGAATGAGCAGTTGCAAGAGTTATTGGATAAAGGATTTATCAGACCCAGTGTTTCTCCTTGGGGTGCACCAGTCCTGCTTATGAAGAAGAAGGATGGTACCCTGAGACTGTGCATTGACTATAGAGAGCTGAATAAGGTGACAGTGAAGAACAAGTATCCTCTCCCGAGGATAGATGACTTGTTTGATCAGCTACAGGGTGCACAGTTCCTTTCTAAGGTTAATCTGAGGTCGGGTTATCATCAGTTGCGGATTAGTGAAGCCGATATTCCTAAGACAGCATTCCGCACTAGATATGGCCATTATGAGTTTTTGGTGATGTCTTTTGGTTTGACTAATGCACCAGTAGATTTTATGGACTTGATGAATAGGGTATTCAGACCGTATATGGATCAATTTGTGGTAGTCTTCATTGATGATATACTGGCATATTCGAGGAGTCTGGAGGAGCATGTATATCACTTGAGGATTGTACTACAGACACTGAGAGATCATCAGCTTTATGCTAAATTCTCAAAGTGTGATTTCTAGATGGAGAGTGTTTCTTTTCTTGGACATTTAGTGTTTAAAGAAGGTATTCAGGTTGATCCACAGAAGGTTGAGGCAGTGTCTGAGTGGCCTAGACCGACTTCTGTTACAGAGATTCGAAGTTTTCTGGGTTTAGCCGGGTATTATAGGTGGTTTGTGCAGGATTTTTCCAGGATTGCAGCCCCTATGACTCGCTTGACTCAGAAGAATGTTAGATTCGAGTGGTCAGAAGCTTGTGAGAATAGTTTCCAGTTATTGAAGGAGAAGTTGACCACAGCGCCAGTGTCAGCTTTGCCTAATAGTGTGGATAAGTTCACAGTTTACTGTGATGCCTCTAGAATTGGTCTTGGTTGTGTGTTGATGCAGAATGGAAGGGTGACAGCCTATGCTTCGAGGTAGTTGAAGAAGCATGAGCAGAATTATCCTACACATGATCTTGAGATGGCTGCAGTGATCTTTGCTTTGAAGATTTGGAGACATTATTTGTACGGGGTGACTTGTGAGATATTTACTGATCACAAGAGCATTAAGTACATTTTTCAGCAACAAGATCTGAATCTGAGGCGGAGGAGATGGTTGGAATTGTTGAAGGACTATGATTGCGAGATCTTATATCATCCAGGTAAAGCTAATGTGGTAGTAGATGCCTTGAGTAGAAAGTCCTCAGGAAGTCTTGCTCACATCGGTGTTGAGAGGAGACCATTGATCCAGGAGTTGCATCTATTAGTGGATCAAGGTCTGATGATGAAGATCAGTAGATCAGGTGGACTGCTAGCTCAATTTAAAGTGCGATCTGTACTAAGGGATAGGATTAAAGCAGCTCAGAGTCGAGATCCTATTCTAGAAGAACTTGCAGAGAATGTCAGAGTAGGGAAGTTCACTGATTTCACACTCGATGATGATGGTGTGTTGTGGATCAGTGGTAGATTATGTGTTCCTGATGTGGATAATTTGAGAGAAGAGATCCTAGAGGAAGCACATTCTACAGCTTACAGCGTTCATCCGGGCATTACTAAGATGTACCACAGTATCAGAGATTTATATTGGTGGGATGGATTGAAGAAGGATGTCGCTGATTATGTTGCTAAGTGCTTGACGTGTCAGCAAGTGAAAGTCGAACATCAGAAGCCTTCTGGGAAGCTTTAGCCTCTTCCTATTCCCGAGTGGAAGTGGGAAAGGATAGCTATGGATTTTATGGTCGGTTTACCTCGTTCGAAGGATGGATATGATTCCATCTGGGTGATCGTAGACAGGTTGACAAAGTATGCACATTTCTTACCTGTGAAAGCCACTTATTCAGTTGCCAGATTGGCGAAGTTGTATGTGAAGCATATTATGTGCCTTCATAGAGTACCTGTGTCCATTGTGTCAGATAGAGGTTCGGTGTTTACTTCTCATTTTTGGCAAAAGTTACAGGAAGTGATGGGCACTAGGTTGGATTTCAGTACTGCTTTTCATCCTCAGACAGATGGTTAGTCTGAGAGGACGATCCAGACACTAGAAGATATGTTGAGGATGTGTGTCCTGGATTTGGGAGGTAGCTGGGATGATCATTTGTCACTTGTTGAGTTTGCATATAATAACAGCTACCATAGCAGTATTGGCATGGCACCATATGAGGCGTTGTATGGAAGGAAGTGTAGATCCCCTCTGAGTTGGGATGAGATTGGTGAGAGAGCTTTGACTGGACCTGAGATGGTTCAGGATGCTGCAGAGAAAGTCGCCGTGATTAAGCGAAGATTAGAGACCACAGTTAGTATACATAAGAGTTATGCAGATCCTAGGCATAGAGATGTGGAGTTTTAGGTTGGAGATTTCATTTTTCTGAAGGTATCTCCGATGAAGGGTGTGATGAGATTTGACAGGAAGGGTAAGTTAGCACCGAGATATATTGGACCGTTTGAGATTCTAGAGAGAGTTGGCACTGTTGCATATCGGTTGGATTTGCCTCCGAGTATGTCACAGGTGCATCCAGTGTTTCATATCTCGATATTGAGGAAGTATATCTCAGACCCTTCACACTTGTTGCTGCCTGACAATGTAGAAGTGAGTGAAGATTTAACGTTTGTGGAAGAACCTGTGGCGATCGTTGATTATCAAGTTCGACAGTTGCGTTCGAAGCATATTCCGATGGTCAAGGATCTGTGGTGTAGCGACAAAGTCGAGGAGCATACGTGGGAGACTGAAGCTGAGATGCGAGCTTCTTACCCGTATCTCTTTCCTTCCTAATCCTGTAATCTTTTCTTTTTGGAATTCGGGGACGAATTCTTGTAAGGGGGGAAGACTGTAATATCCCCTGTTTTTAAATATTTTTACACTGTACCGGGATATGCAGTGTTAATAATTTTTGTATATATTATGATATTTTTACGAGTTGATATGTATTTAAAACCTATTTTAATTATTGTATATTATTTACAGTACTTTACGTAAAATTTTCCCGGGACTTGCATTTTCGGGGAAATTTTCACGTAAATAATTTATTATTAATTATTTTAAATATATTTTCGGACTTGCATGAACTCATACGTATTTTTAAAATACTAAACACCGTGTATATGTGTACCTATTTATTTAATTAGGGTTTAGTATATTACCCTAATATTTTATTAATTAATTATTTGTTTATGTGTTATTTAATTATTTTTAATTAATATTAAATTTTAAAAAATTAAATATTAAGTGTGTGGGTGTGATTTTTTTCAAATATTTTATTAAAATTATTTTTTTATTATTTTTCTTTTTTTTCTTTTTCTTTTTTCTTTTCTTTTTCTTCTTTTTCTTCTTCTTCTTCTTCCTATGCGCGACCCCCTTCCCCTCACCGCTGCTACTCCGATCACTGGCCATCAGAGCGCCTCCCCTGCATGTCGCCATCTTCTCCAGTTGCTCCGTCGCCCCCAGCCTTCTTCTCTGGCGCCGGCTTGTCCCTTTTCTCCATTTTCGGCCGAAAGCTCCATTTCTTCTCACCTCGCGATTCCGGCCACCATTTTTGACACTGCTGGTCTCTTTCTTCTCCTTGAGCTCCGGTGAGTGTGATTCTAGCTTTGTTTTGAGCTTAAATGGTCTTGATTTGCTTAGGTTTCGAATTTTCGAATTCGGCCATATTAGGGTTTTCGATTTTTTTGAGCTTTGAATTGATTGATTCATGAAAACTCCCTTCACAAATGTTTTTCCCCTTAGCTTAGTCTACATGTGTGAATTTTTTATGGAATTTTTGGATATTATTTGGATTTTTGGGTATTTTTGAATATTTTAATATTATTTTCTAATTTTCGGAAATTAATTATTTAAATTATGAAATTGTTTTTTATGGTTAAATTAGGTGTTGAAATGAATTATAGGAATTTATTTGGAATTTTTATGAATTTCTAAGTATTTATTTTGAATTATTTGAGTTTATGTAATTTTGGGAAAATTAGGTTAAATGTGTTTTTATTTGAAATTAATTGGTAAATTGAGTTTAATTATTGATATTATTAATAAATATGTTGAGAAAATTAATTTTGGATAATTATACTATTTTTGGTGAATTTTTGAAGTAATTTTAGTATATTTACATATATAAGGGCATTTTGGTAATTTTACACAAAATTGGCTAAAAATGTAATTTAATTGGTTTTAATAGTTATTTAAGGTATAAAAATGATTTCCACAAATTATTTGGTATTTTTAACCAATTAAAACTATTTTTCGTTAATTATTTTCAATTATATATATAATATACGATTTTACTAATAAAATGAGTTTTTATCGATTTTTACTGTGTTTAAAGGTTAATTATGTAATTTCTACATATAAAATGAATTTCGATGTTATAAGGATTTTTTTGGTATTTCCTAAACTGTTCTGTGTTTGTGGACCCCGATCAGTAGATTGTAGTCTGGAGTCCGACCGAGGGGTTGTGGTTGAGTGTTGAGCTTATTTTTCGAAGTGTGTTTCTTTGCAGGGTCGGCTCTACTCTTTGAGTAGAGAGATGTCTATTTTACAGGGGAGGTTCTGCCGAATTTTTGGTAGAATTCTCGTAAAACGTGATGTTTGGTCGATCCCTAATCCTGTTTCTGTGATTAATACTAGATCGAATTCTAGGATTTCTGTTAGGTTTATTCTGATTTTTATCGTTATTGTTTGTTTAGTTGCACCGAGACCGAGGCCTAGTGGACCAGGCCTGTCGGATCCATCTCGTGGAGCGCACTAATTTGTGAGTTACTATTTTATATATATGTGCTTTAGGATGCATGATTTTAGAAATACATGTTTCATTTTGACTAAATATGCATAAATAACGTGATTTGTAATTATGTATATTTTTGGTATATATTAAATTATATGCATGTTTTATAAATAAATTATATTTAAAATATTTTTAAATATATTTTGAGCTTAATTTATGATTTTATTGGATTTATTTGACGTATATATACTCGAAATATACCTGGTTTACTTTTGGTATATTTCCGGTATATATATGGTTTATATTGTTATTTTATTTAAATTCATGCATCATTTATTATGAATGAATGTTTTATATTTATTAATGAAGGATATCAATAGAACGTGCTACCTAGTGGGCAGCCCTAGGACCGAGTATGTACCGGTGCGCTTATAGCAAATAGGCTATATTACTAACCATTTATGGATATTGATTGAATATGATTATTTGATATGTGAGATGTGATTTGGGTGTGATTGCTGGAGCTCGGTTGACCAAGTGTCTCGAGGCCAATCACACTGGCAGTCAGACTGCTGGAGCTCGGTTGACTTAGTGTCTTGGGGCCAGTCTACTGTCTAAATGGATTAAGTGGATATATTTGGAATAAGTGAGCCTGTATGGCTAGAGTGTTGTCTAACACTATTTTCGAGGTTGCGATATTATAGGGTTCTATTTGATCCTTCATAAACGATGATTTTCAGTAAAATATATATAAAACGATTTTACAGCATCTGTGTGTATTTGCCTGTATATATACATATTAGATATATACTGTGATTGTATGCATTGTCATTTAGTATGCATGTATATATATTATAGTAATTCACTCAGTGAGGTCTGACTCCCCTCCGTTGATAATTTTTTAGGAGAGTCAACATCTTCAGACCTCAGTAGCAGGCCTGTACGTCGGATTTCTTCCGCTCCGGCTTCTTTGTGTAAACTGCTTACGTGAGTCTTATTTTTATATAATCTAGACACTGCAGTAGTTATAAATTAATTGTGAGATTTTATGTATTTTATTTATGTGAGATATTGTATTATGTGAACTGGGTTTGTATTAAAAGAGTTTTATATATATATGAGATGAGTATTTGATTTAAATCCAGTTGGTGAAAATACTATTGTGATATTTATGATTTTCATTTTCGCTGCATTATATATATGGTTATTAATGTTTTATTTTATTTTTAGGCTTGCTACGGGTTCCGGATTCGAAAGAATTCCCGTTCCCTAGCGCCGGTCATGGCCCCTGTTTTGGGTCGTGACATTTAGTATATGTTAGGTATATTTTTAGTATATTTTTAGTATATCTCAACATATAGGCATGTTATATTTTCATATACACTTAATATATTTTTGGTATATTCATGGTTTACATTCGATATATTTATGGTTGATTTTGAATTTATTTAGCATAAATATACTTGAAATATACTTAGTATATTTTAGGTATATTTATGGTATATATATGGCTTATTTCGTTGTTATGAATGTTATTTGTGTTTAAATATGCATTATTTATTTTTCGTATTTACATTGAATTTTATTTAAAGGATATCAATAGAATGTGCTACTGTCAAGACCTAAAACAGGGGCCATGATCGGCACTAGGGAACGAAAATTCTTTAGAATCTGGCACCGGTAGCAAGCCTTAAAATAAAATAAAAAAAACATGAAATAATTATATTAACATAATTATAGTGCTCTGCTGTCATGACCCAAAACAGGGGCCATGACCGGCGCTAAGGAACGGGAAATCTTTTGAATCCGGAACCCGTAGCAAGCCTTAAAATAAAATAAAACATGCAATAATCATAATAACATAAATAATATATTCTGCAGTGGAAATAAAATCATAAATATAATAAAATAAATATCCACCAATGAAATTAAATCGAACAACTCATCTCAGATATATAAATAAACTTTTAATATAAATCTAGTTCAAATCTTTGAAATAAATACCTCACACAAACATAATACATAAACCCCACATCTGATTACAACTACTGCAGTGTCTAGATTATAAAATAAAAATCAGATAAGA
This sequence comes from Mallotus nudiflorus, assembly GCA_947683625.1. Taxonomy (NCBI): domain Eukaryota; kingdom Viridiplantae; phylum Streptophyta; class Magnoliopsida; order Malpighiales; family Euphorbiaceae; genus Mallotus; species Mallotus nudiflorus. The sequence continues at coordinate 22,142 of CANTUR010001211.1, forward strand.
AGTTTACATAGTGAAGCCAAGGTGGAAGAAATTCAGCGTATAGGTCTGCTATTGAGGTATGAAGACGATGACTCTCCTGAACAATAATTAACGAAGGGGAGTCAGACCTCACTAAGTGAATTGTTATAATATATATACATGCATAACTAAATGACAATGCACACAGTCAATAGTATATATAATAAATACATATACAAGCAAATACACACAGATGCAACAAAATCATTTTATATATATTTTTTGAAAATCACTGTTTATGAAGGATTAAATAGAATCCTAGAAAATCACAACCTCAAACAGTATTAGACAATACTCTAGCCATACAGGCTCACTTATTCCAAATATATTCACTTGTTCCATTTGGACAGTAGACTGGCCCCGAGACACTAAGTCAACCGAGCTGCAACAGTCTGACTATCAGTGTGATTGGCCCCGAGACACTTGGTCAACCGAGCTCCAGCAATCACACTCCCAAATTATATCACACATAAAATCAAATCAATCCAATCAATATCCATAAATGGTTAGTAATGAAGCCTAAATGCTATTAGCGTACTGGTACGTACTCGGTCCTAGTGCTGCCCACTAGGTAGCACATCCTATTGATATCCTTCATTAATATAAAACATACATTCATAAAACAAATGATGCATAATATTAAATAAAATAGCAATATAAACCATATATATACTAGAAATATACCAAACATAAACCAGGTATATTTCGAGTATATATACGTCAAACAAATCCAATATAGTTGTAAAATAAACTAGAAATATACTTAAAAACATTTTAAGTGTAAATTATTAATAAAACATGCATATAATTTAAAATATACCAAAAATAAACTTAAGTAATACTTAAATCATTTATGCATAATTTACTAAAATAAACCATACATTTCTAAAACATGCACCCTAAAACATGTATATATAAAATAACAACTCACAGTTATTGCGCTCCTCGAGATGGGTCTGACAGGTCTGGTCCACTAGGCCTTGGTCTCGGCACAACTATATAAACAAATGACAACAAAAAATTAGAATAAATCTAATGGAAATTTTTAGAAACTCGATCTAGAATGCTAGACTCATAACTAGAATCAAAGTTCGACCGGACATCACGTTTTACGAGAATTCTATCAAAAATTCAACAGAACCTCCCTTGTAAAATGGACATCTCTCTGCTACAAGAGTAGAGCCGGTCCTGCAAAGAAATACACTTCGAAATAAACACAGAACACAACCACAATCCCTCGGTCGGACTCCAAACTATAATTCACCGACCGAGGTCCACAATTCACAGAATAATTACAAAATACCAAAAATGCCCTTTTATAATAAAAATACATTTTATCAATCTAAATTACATATTTAACCCTAAAACAGGTTAAAAACCGATAAAAACTCATTTATTTAAAAAAATCGTATATTATATATAATTTGAAAATAATTTACAAAAAATAGTTTTAATTAGTTAAAAATACTAAATAATTTGTAGAAATCATTTTTATACCTTAAATAACTAATAAAACCAATTTAATTACATTTTTAACCAATTTAGTATCAAATTACCAAAATACCCATATATATATAAATTTACTAAAAATAATCAAAAAAATTCACCAAAAATAATATAATTACTCAAAATTAATTTTCTCAACATATAATTCAATAATATCAATAAATACACTCAATTAACCAATTAATTTCAATTAAACACATAATTAACCTAATTTTCTAATATTACATAGACTTAATAAATTCCAAATAAATATATAAAAATTCACAAATATTACCAATAAATTTCTAAAATTCATTTCAACACCTATAAACACCATAAAACACAATTTCATAATTTAATTAATTAATTTTCAAAAATTAGAAAATATTAATAAAATAATTAAAAATTCACAAAAATCAAAATAATTCCCAAAAATTCTACAAAAATTATCACATGTAGATTAAGCTACAAGGATCAAATTTTGTGAAGGGAGTTTGCTTGAATCAATCAAATTGAAGTTCTAAAAAAATTTGAGAACCCTAAATGGACGAAAATGAAAAATCAAAACCTAGGGAAATCTAGACCATTTTAAGTGAAACAAAGCTTGGAATCAAACTCACCGGAGCTCAAGGAGAAGATAGAGACTGGTGGTGTCGAAAACGGTGGCCAGAATCATGTCGATCGGAGCTTGGGTCGAGTTTTGGACTTTCGGCAAATTCAAGCTTCTCCAACGTCGGAAACGGGTGCTGCTGGCGACGGAACTGGCTGGAGATGATGGTGGCACGCGGGAGGCACACTGATGGCAAGGGGAAGGCTTGGCAGATGGCGGAATGGCGAGGGAGGGTGATCGGGAGTTTGGGAGGTTCGGATGGCACAATTCGTAAATTTATCAAACTTCTTAATTTTTGTATATATATATATAACGTTAACTTTAATTATGATATTATATATTATTATATTTCAAATAATTGTACACCACATGATTTAAAATAATTAATATATATACATATACACATGTTAATTAAAAATAAAACTAAATTATAAATAAATAAAATTAATAAACCCTAAATGTTAAATAAATAAATAAATAAATATATATATATATATATATATATATATATATGCATGTATATGTATATATTTTAATGCGAAAATTAAAATAATGCATGAACTCATGCAAACTTGTAAAACTATTTAAAATAATTAATATTAAATTATTTACATGTTAATTTCCCCAAAAATAATATTCCCGGGAAAATTTTACGTAAAGAACTTAAAATAATTAAGAATAATTAAAATAACTTAATAATGATCAAACTTGTCACAACCAAAAATAGGGGCCATGACTGGCGCTAGGGAACGAGAATTCTTTCGAATCCGAAACCCGTAGCAAGCCTAAAAATAAAATAAAACATACAATAATAATAATAACAACACTTAATGCAGCGGAAATAAAATCATAAATATCAAAATAATATTTCCATCAAACGAAATTAAATCGAATCCCTCTCTCATATATATAAATAAACTTTTAATACAAATCCAGTTCAAATATTCAAAGTACATAAATCACACAAATATAATACATAAAACCCACAATTTATTTACAACTACTGCAGTGTCTAGATTATAAAAATAAAACTCAAGTTAGCAGTTTACATAAAGAAGCCGGGGTGGAAGAAATCTGGCGTACAGGCTTGCTATTGAGGTCTGAGGAAGAAGACTCTCCTGAAAAATAGTCAACGGAGGGGAGTCAGACCTTACTGAGTGAATTACTATAATATATATACATGCATACTAAATGATAATGCATACAGTCAATAGTACATATATAAATATATATATATATATATAGGCAAATACACATAGATGCAATAAAATCATTTTTATATATTTTGTCTGAAAACCACTGGTTATGAAGGATCAAATAGAACCCTAGAAAATCACAACCTCAAATCAGTGTCAGACAACACTCTAGCCACATAGGCTCACTTTGTCACGACCCAAAATAAGGGCCATGACCGGCGCTAGGGAATGGGAATTCTTTCAAATCCGGAACCCGTAGCAAGCCTAAAAATAAAATCAAACATGCAATAGTAATAACAATATAAAATGCAGCAGAAATAAAAATCATAAATATAATATTAACATATGCACCAACTGGATTTAAATCAAATCCTCATCATTTTATATATATAAATCTTTTAAATACAAATCCAGTTCAAATATAATACAACATCTCTTAAATAATTTAATGACTACTGCAGTGTTTAGATAAAATAAAACTCAAGACTTAGAGAAGCAGTTTACATAAAGAAGCCGGGGCGGAAGAAATCCGACGTACAGGCCTGCTACTGAGGTCTGAAGATGATGACTCTCCTGAAAAACAGTCAACGAAGGGGAGTCAGACCTCACTGAGTGAATCACTATAATATATATACATGCATACTAAATGATAATGCATACAATCAATAGTGTATATATATATATATATATATATATATACAGGCAAATACACACAGATGCTGTAAAATCATTTTACATATATTTTATCGAAAATCATCGTTTATGAAGGATCAAATAGAACCCTATGATATCGAAACCTCAAACAGTGTTACACAACACTCTAGCCACACAGGCTCACTTAATCCAAATATATCCACTTGATCCATTTAGACAATAGACTGGCCCCGAGACACTAAGTCAACCAAGCTCCAGCAGTCTGACTGCCAGTGTGATTGGCCCCGAGACACTAGGTCAACTGAGCTCCAGCAATCACACCTCCAAACCATATCTCACATATCAATAATCATAACCAATCAATATCCACAAATGGTTAGTAATATAGCCTAAATGCTATAAGGGCACCGGTACGTACTCAGTCCTAGTGTTGCCCACTAGGTAGCACGTTCTATTGATATCCTTCATTAATAATATAAAACGTACATTCACAAATAAATGATGCATGAATTTGAAATAAATAGTAACATATACCATATATATACTGGAAATATACCAAAGGTAAACCAGGTATATTTCGAGTATATATACATCAAATAAATCCAATCAAATTACAATTTAAGCTAGAAATATATTTAAAAACATTTTAAATATAATTTATTAACAAAACATGCATATAATTTAATATATACCAAAAATAAACCAAAAATAAACTAAGGATATACTTAAATATAAATCACAATATTTATGCATTTTAATCAAAATAAAACATATATTTCTAAAATCATGCACCCTAAGCATATATATATAAAATAGCAACTCACACTTAGTGCGCTCCACGAGATGGATCTGACGGGCCTGGTCCATTAGGCCTCGGTCTCGGCGCAACTAGACAAACAATAATGATAGAAATCAGAATAAACCTAACAGAAAATCCTAGAATTCGATCTAGAATATTAAACATAGAAACAGAATTAGGGTTCAACCGGACATCACGTTTTACGAGAATTCTATCAAAAATTTGGCAGAACCTCCCTTGTAAAACGGACATCTCTCTACTCAAAGAGTAGAGCCGACCCTGCAAAGAAACACACTTCGAAAAATAAGCTCAAAACAAATCCACAACCCCTCGGTCGGACTCAAAACTACAGTCTACCGACCGGGGTCCACAATCACAGAATAATTTCAGAAATAGCAAAAATATCCTTATAACATATAAATTCATTTTATAAATAGAAATTACATAATTAACCTTAAAACACTGTAAAAACCGATAAAAACTCATTTTATTAGAAAAATCGTATATTATATATATAATTGAAAATAATTCACAAAAAATAGTTTTAATTAGTTAAAAATACTAAATAATTTGTAGAAATCATTTTTATACCTTAAATAACTATTAAAACCAATTAAATTACATTTTTAGCCAATTTTGTGTAAAATTACCAAAATGCCCTTATATATGTAAATATACTAAAATTCATTCAAAAATTCACCAAAAATTATATAAGTACTCAAAATTAATTTTCTCAACATATTTATCAATAATATCAATAATTAAACTCAATTAATCAATTAATTTCAATTAAAAACATAATTAACCCTAATTTTCCAAAATTACATAAACTTAAATAATTCAAAATAAATACATAGAAATTCATAAAAATTCCAAATAAATTTCTATAATTCATTTCAACACCTATAATTATCATAAAACACAATTTCATAATTTATTTAATTAATTTCCGAAAATTAGAAAATAATATTAAAATATTCAAAAATACCCAAAAATCAAAATAATTCCCAAAAATTCCAAAAAAATTCATACATGTAGATTAAGCTACTAGGATCAACATTTGTGAAGGGATTTTTCATGAATCAATCAAATTGAAGTTCAAAAAAATCAAAAACCCTAATATGGCCGAAATTGAAAATTCAAAACCTAAGCAAATCAAGACCATTTAAGCTTAAACCAAAGCTAGGATCACACTCACTGGAGCTCAAGGAGAAGAAAGAGACTCGCGGTGTCAAAAATGATGGTCAAAATCGTCATGATCGATGGTGGTTCAACTTTCGGCTTCTCCGGCCAAAAATGGCTTCCAGACGCCGGAAACGGCTGCTATAGGCGGCGAAAGAGGCTGAGGAAGGTGGTGGCACACCGGACGGCAGCGATCAGATTTGCATGGGGAAGGTGATCGGGGAAGAAGAAGGAATCGGGGGCAAAAATGTAATTTTCCAAAATTTTTGTTTTTTAACTTATAATATGTATATATATATACTTTATACTATATATTAAAATAATATTAAATTACACACATTAAATATACACCACACACATATAATTTAATAATTTAATAATTTATACTAAATAAAAATAATTAAATAACAATAAAACTAATAAATAATTAATAAAATATTAGGGTAATATTAAACCCTAATTAAATAAAATAATTACATGTGTACACGGTGTTTAATATTTTAAAATATGTATGAGTTCATGCAAGTCCATAAATATATTTAAAATAATTAATAATAAATTATTTACGTGAAAATTTCCCCGAAAATAAAAGTCTCGGGAAAATTTTACGTAAAGCACTGTAAATAATACACAATAATTAAAATAGGTTTTAAATACATATCAACTCATAAAAATATTATAATATATATACAAAAATTATTAATACTGCATATCCCGATGCAATATTAAAATATTTAAAAACACAGGATATTACACACTTATTCCAAAATATTCACTTATTCCATTTAGACAGTAGACTGGCCCCGAGACACTAAGTCAACCGAGCTCCAACAATCTGACTGTCAGTGTGATTGGCCCCGAGACACTTGGTCAACCGCGCTCCAGCAATCACACCTCTTGTCACGACCCAAAACAGGGGCCATGACCGGCGCTAGGGAACGGGAATTCTTTCGAATCCGGAACCCGTAGCAAGCCTAAAAATAAAATAAATATGCAGTAATAACCATAAAAATATAATATGCAGCGGAAAATAAAAATCATAAATATTACAATATCATCCATATCAACTGGATTCAATTCAAAACTCATCACATCACATATATAATCTCATAAATGTAAAATCTTTATACAAATCCAGTTTTACTATAATACATCTCTTTAAAATAAAGTACATAAAATCCAATACTTTAATTTACAACTACTGAAAATCACAACTACCGAAAATCACAACTACTGCAGTGTCTAGATAAAATAAATAAGACTCAAGTATATAATTTACATAAAGAAGTCGGGGCGGAAGAAATCCGGCGTATCGACCTGCTACTGAGGTCTGAGGAAGTTGACTATCCTGAAAAATAGTCAACGGAGGGGAGTCAGACCTCACTGAGTGAATTACTATAATATATATACATACACTCTAAGTGATAATGCATACAGTCAACAGTATATGAGTAATATGTATATATATACAGGCAATTCATACAGATGCAGAAAAATCATTTTATATATTTTTTCTGAAAATCAACTTTTATGAAGGATCACATAGAACCCTAGAATATCGCAACCTCAGAAAAATAGTGTTAAACAACACTCTAGCCATACAGGCTCACTGATTCCAAATATATCCACTTAATCCATATGGACAGTAGACTGGCCCCGAGACACTAAGTCAACCGAGCTCCAGCAGTCTAACTGCCAGTGTAATTGGCCCCGAGACACTTGGTCAACCGAGCTCCAGCAATCACACCCACAAACCACATCTCACATATATCAATAATCATAATCAAATCGATATCCACAGATAGTTAGTAATATAGCCTAAAGCTATAGGCGTACCGGTACGTACTCGGTCCTAGTGCTGCCCACTAGGTAGCACGTTCTATTGATATCCTTCATTCTTAAATATAAAACATTCATTCACAAAAATAAATGATGCATGAATATAAATAAATCAACAATATAAACCATATATATACTGGAAATATACCAAACATAAACCAGGTATATTTTGAGTATATATATGTCAAATAAATCCAATCAAATCATGAATTAAACTAAAAATATATTTAAAAACATTTTAAATATGTTTTATTAACAAAACATGTATATAATTTATTATATACCAAAAATATACTTGAATATAAATCATATTATTTATGCATATTTAGTCAAAATAAAACATGCATTTTCTAAATCATGCATCCTAAGCATATATATATAATATAGTAACTCACCTAATGCGCTCCACGAGACGGGTCCGACGGGCCTGGTCCACTAACCCTCGGTCTCGGCGCAACTAAACAAGAAATAATTAATCGACATCAGAATAACCCTAACATAAATCCTAGAATTAAATCTAGAGTATTCAACACAGAATCGGAAATTAGGGTTCGACTGGATATCACGTTTTACGAGAATTCTATCGGAAATTCGGCAGAACCTCCCCTGTAAAACGGACATCTCTCTACTCAAAAGAGTAGAGCCAACCCTGCAAAGAAAATACACTTCAAAAATAAACACCACAATCAATCACAACCCCTCGGTCGGACTCCAGACTACAATCTGTCGACCGGGGTCCCCAAACACAGAATATATATTCAAATATACCAAAAATATCCTTAAATCATAAAAATACATTTCATACGTAGAAATTACATAATAAATCTTGAAACACTGTAAAAACCGATTAAAACTCATTTTATTAGAAAAACCGTATATTATATATATAATTGAAAATAATACCCGGAAAATAGTTTTAATTAGTTAAAAATACTAAATATTTTGTAGAAATCATTTTTATACCTTAAATAAATATTAAAACCAATTAAATTACATTTTTAGACAATTTAGGGTAAAATTACCAAAATACCCCTATATATATATATATACCTAAATTACTTCAAAAATTCACCAAAAATCATACAATTATCCAAAATTAATTTTCTCAACATATTTATCAATAATATCAATAATTAAACTCAATTAACCAATTAAATTCAATTTAAAACACAATTAACTTAATTTTACAAAATCATATAAACTTCAATAATTAAAAATAAATACTTAGAAATTCATAAAAATTCCAAATAAATTTCTATAATTCATTTCAACACCTAATTCAACCATAAACTCCAATTTCATAATTTAAATAATTAATTTCCGAAAATTAGAAAATAATATTAAAATATTCAAAAATACCCAAAAATCCAAACAATCTCCAAAAATTCTGTAAAAATTCATACATGAAGATTAAGCTACCAGGAACAACATTTGTGAAGGAATTTTCCATGAATCATCCAAATCGAAGCTCAAAAAAATCGAAAACCCAAAGAGGCTGAAATCTTCAAATCGAAACCTAAGCAATTCTAGACCATTTTAGCTCAAACCAAAGCTAGAATAACACTCACCAGAGCTCAAGGAGAAGATAGAGACCGGCGGTGTCGAAAACGGTGGCCGGAGGAGGGAGAAACGACGGTGAGAAAATGGTGGTCGGCGTCGGGCGGGAGAGAAAGAAGAAGAAGAAGAAAAAGAAAAAGAAAGAAAAGGAAAGAAAAAGAAAAAGAAAAAGAAAGAAAAAGGAAAAGAAAAAAAAAAGAAAAAAAATAAAATAAATTAAAATAATTAAATATTAATAAATAAATAATAATAAAATAATAAATTTTAATAATTTAATAATAAATAAAATAATCAAATAATAATAAATAAATAATAAAATATTAGGGTAATAATAAACCCTAATTAAATAAATATACACACACAGGCTTTATTTAATAATTTAAAAATATGTATGAGTTCATGCAAACCCGTAAATACATTTAAAATAATTAATAATACATTGTTTACGTGGAAATTTCCCCGAAAATGAAAGTCCCGGGAAAATTTTACGTAAAACACTGAAAATAATAGACAGTAATTAAAATAGGTTTAAAATACATATCAACTCATAAAAATATCGTATAATTCATGAAAATTATTGACACTGTATATCCCGGTACAGTGTAAAAATATTTTAAAAAAAAACACGGGATATTACACCTCTCAACCATATCTCACACATCAGATAAATCAATTCCAATCAATATCCTCAAATGGTTAGTAATATAGCCTAAATGCTATCAGCGTACCGGTACGTACTCGGCCCTAGTGTTGCCCACTAGGTAGCACATTCTATTGATATCCTTCATTAAAATATAAAGCATACATTCATAAAAATAAATGATGCATGAATTGAATAAAATAACAACGTAAACTATATATATATACTAGAAATATACCAAAAGTAAACCATGTATATTTTGAGTATATATACGTCAAATAAATTCAATATAATTGTAAAATAAACTAAATATATAGTTAAAAAAATTTTAGATATAAATGTTTAATAAAGTAGGCATATAATTTAAGATATACTAAAATAAACCAAAAATAAACTAAAAATAAACTTAAGTACTGATTAAATTATTTATGCATATTTAATCAAAACAAAACATATATTTCTAAATCATGTATCCTAAAACATATATATATTTATAGAATAGTAACTCACACTTAGTGCGCTCCTCGAGATGGGTCCAACGGGCCTGGTCCACTAGGCCTCGGTCTCGGCATAACTAAACAAACAATAAATAACAGACATTAGAATAAACCTAATAGAAAATCTTAGAAACTTGATCTAGAATATTAGACACAGAATCAGAATTAGGGTTCGATCGGACATCACGTTTTACGAGAATTCTACCAAAAATTCGATAGAACCTCCCCTGTAAAACGGACATCTCTCTACTCAAAGAGTAGAGCCGGCCCTACAAAGAAACACACTTCTAAAATAGACACAGAAACACATCCACAGCCCCTCGGTCGGACTCCAAACTACAGTTTACCGATCGGGGTTCACAATCACATAACAATTATGGAAATACCAAAAATACCCTTATATCACAGAAATACATTTTATAAGTAGAAATTACGTAATTAACCCTAAAACACAGTAAAAACCGATAAAAACTCATTTTATTAGAAAAATCGTATATTATATATATAATTGAAAATAATTTACGAAAAATAGTTTTATTTAATTAAAAATACTAAATAATTTGTAGAAATCATTTTTATACCTTAAATAACTATTAAAACCAATTTAATTACATTTTTAGCCAACTTAGGGTAAAATTACCAAAATACCCCTATATATAAATATACTAAAATTACTCCAAAAATTCATCAAAAATAATATAATTGCACAAAATTTATTTTATCAACATATTTATCAATAATATCAATAATTAAACTCAATTAACTAATTAATTTCAATTAAAAACACAATTAACCTAATTTTCCAAAATTACATAAACCTAAACAAATTCAAAATAAATACATAGAAATTCATAAAAATTCCAAATTAATTTCTATAATTCATTTCAACACCTATAATTATCATAAAACATAATTTCATAATTTAATTAATTAATTTTCGAAAATTAGAAAATAATAATAAAATATTCAAAAATACCCAAAAATCAAAATAATTCCCAAAAATTCTAAAAAAATTCACACATGTAGATTAGCTAAGGGGAACAACATTTGTGAAGGAATTTTCCATGAATCAATCAATTCGAAGTTCAAAAAAATCAAGAACCCTAAAATGGCCTAATTACAACAATCGAAACCTAGGCAAATCTAGACCATTTTAAGTCAAACAAAGCTTGGAATTGCACTCACCAGAGCTCAAGGAGAAGAAAGAGACCAGTGGTGTTAAAAATGGTGGCCGGAAACGTCGTGAACAATGGTGAAAAAGAATTCGGCTTCTTCGGCCAAAACGAGCTTCCCGATGCCGGAAAGGGGCTCTACAGGCAGCGAAACGGCTGGAGGAAGGAGGTGGCACGCCGGGAGGCACACCGATGGTGAGAAAACGACGTGACAGTGGCCGGATCGGTGATGGGAGTGATCGGGGAAGGAGGAGAAGGATGGGTGGCAATTTCGTAAATAACTCAAACTTTATTTTTTATTTTAATATTAAATGTATATGTATATATATACTTTACACTATAAATTAAAATAATATAAAATCACACACATTAATTATACACCACACACATATAATTTAATATTTTAAAAATTTAATACACATAAAAATAATTAAAAAAATATTAAAACTAATTAACAAATAATAAAATATTAGGGTAATTAATTAAACCCTAATTAAATAAATAAGTACACATATATACGTTATTTAATACTTCAAAAATATATATGAGTTCATGCAAGTCCGGAAATCTATTTAATATAATTAATAATAAATAATTTACGTGAAAATTTCCCCGAAAATAATATTCTCGGGAAAATTTTACGTAAAGCACTTAAAATAATATATAATAATTAAAATAAGTTTTAAATACATATTAACTCGTAAAAATATTATAATTATATACAAAATTATTAGCACTGCATATCCTGATGCAGTATTAAAATATTTAAAAACTCGGAATATTACAAAACTCATGAAAATAATCATAAATATATACAAAAAAATTATTAACACTGCATATCCGGATGCAATTTAAAATTATTTAAAAACTCGGGATATTACATCTGCAGCGGAAATAAAATCATAAATAAAAATAAAATTGTCACGACCCAAAACAGGGGTCATGACCGGCGCTAGGGAATGGGAATTCTTTCGAATCCAGAACCCGTAGCAAGCCTAAAAATAAAATAAAACATGCAATAATAACAATAACAATAATATATATGCAGCGGAAATAAAAATCATAAATATAATAATAACATTCTCATCACTGGATTTAAATCAAATCTCATCTCATATATATATAAATCTTTCAGTACAAATCTAGTTTCAATATAATACATCTCTTTAAATAAAATACATGAAATCCCACACTTTAATTCACAACTAATGCAGTGTCTAGATTATAAAAATAAGACTCAAGTAAATAGTTTACACAAAGAAGCCGGGGCGGAAGAAATCCGGCGTATCGACCTACTACTGAGGTCTGAAGAAGTTGACTCTCCTGAAAAATAGTCAACGGAGGGGAGTCAGACCTCACTGAGTGAATTACTATAATATATATATATACACACACACTAAATGACAATGCATGCAATCAACAGTATATATATAATATGTAGATATATACATGCAAATTCACACAGATGCAGGAAAATTCATTTTATATGTTTTTATTGAAAATCATCTTTTATGAAGGATCACATAGAACCCTAGAATATCGTAACCTCAAAAATACTGTTAAACAACACTCTAGCCATACGGGCTCACTTATTCCAAATATATCCACTTAATCCATTTAGACAGTAGACTGGCCCCGAGACACTAAGTCAACCGAGCTCCAGCAGTCTAACTGCCAGTGTGATTGGCCCCGAGACACTTGGTCAACCGAGCTCCAGCAATCACACCCAAATCACATCTCACACATCAAATAATCATAATCAATCAATATCCATAAATAGTTAGTAGTATAGCCTAAATACTATAGGCGTACCGGTACGTACTCGGTCCTAGTGCTGCCCACTAGGTAGCACGTTCTATCGATATCCTTCATTAATAAATATAAAACATTCATTCATAAAAATAAATGATGCATGAAGTTCAATAAAATAACAACATAAACCATATATATACTAGAAATATACCAAAAGTAAACCAGGTATATTTCGAGTATATATATGTAAAATGAATTCAATCAAATTATAACTTAAGCTAGAAATGTATTAAAAAAAAACATTTTAAATATATTTTATTTACAAAACATGCATATAATTTAATATATACCAAAAATAAATAAAAAATATACTTAAATACAAATCATATTATTTATGCATTTTAATCGAAATAAAATATATATTTCTAAATCATGCATCCTAAGCATATACATATAGTATAGTAACTCACCTAGTGCGCTCCATGAGACAGGTCCGACGGGCCTGGTCCACTAGCCCTCAGTATCGGTGCAACTGAACAAACAAATAACGACAGACATTAGAATAAACCTAACAGAAATTCTAGAACTCAATCTAGAGTATTAAATACGGAAATAGAATTAGGGTTCGACTGGATATCACGTTTTACGAGAATTCTACCAAAAATTCGACAGAACCTCCCCTGTAAAATGGACATCTCTCTACTCAAAAGAGTAGAGCCGACCCTGCAAGGAAATACACTTCGAAAAACTACACAGAGCACAATCAAAATCCCACTGTCGGACTCCAAACTACAGTCCACCGATCGGGGTCCACAATCACAGAACAATTCAGAAATACCAAAAATATCCTTAAAACCTAAAAATACATTTTATAGGTAGAAATTACATAATTAACCTTTAAACACATTAAAAACCAATAAAAACTCATTTTATTAGAAAAACCGTATATTATATATATAATTGAAAATAATTCACGAAAAATAGTTTTAATTAGTTAAAAATACTAAATAATTTGTAGAAATCATTTTTATACCTTAAATAACTATTAAAACCAATTAAATTACATTTTTAGTAAATTTTGTGTAAAATTACCAAAATACCCCTATATATATAAATATACTAAAATTACTTCAAAAATTCACCAAAAATTATACAATTATCCAAAATTAATTTTCTCAATATATTTATCAATAATATTAATAATTAAACTCAATTAACCAATTAAATTCAATTAAAAACATAATTAACCTAATTTTCCCAAAATTCCATAAACTTCAATAATTCAAAATAAATACTTAGAAATTCATAAAAATTCCAAATAAATTCCTATAATTCATTTCAACACCTAATTTAAACATAAACCCCAATTTCATAATTTAAATAATTAATTTCCAAAAATTAGAAAATAATATTAAAATATTCAAAAATACCCAAAAATCCAAAAAATCTCCAAAAATTCCACAAAAATTCAAACATGTATATTGAGGTACTAGGAACAACATTTGTGAAGGGAGTTTTCGTGAATCAATCAATTCGAAGCTCAAAAAAATCAAAAACCCTCATGTGACCGAAATTGAAAATTCGAAACCTAAGCAATTCTAGACCATTTTAGCTCAAACCAAAGCTAGAATCACACTCACCGGAGCTCAAGGAGAAGAAAGAGACCAACAGTGTCAAAAACGATGGCCGGAATCATCGTCGACGGCAAAGGGAAGAAGTTTCGGCCAAAAGGGAAAACGGGGGCTAACTGACGCCGGGGAAGGAGCTGCTGGCGGCGGAGTGGCTGGTTGGGGAAGGCAGTGCTCCTTGCAGCACACCAACGGCCGGGAATCAGGAGTTGCAGCGGTGAGGGATGGGTGGTCGGGCGCTCGGGAGGGAAAGGAAGAAGAAGAAGAAGAAAAAGAAAAAAAAAAGAAAGAAAAGAAAAAGAAAGAAAAAGGAAGAAAAAAAAAGAAAAAGAAAAAGAAAAATAAATAATAATAAAAATAATAATTTAATAAAATATTTAGAAAAATTTACATCCACACACTTAATATTTTAATAATTTAATAATAAATAAAATAATTAAATAACAATAAATTAATAAACAAATAATAAAATATTAGGGTAAAATACTAAACCCTAATTAAATAAATATATACACACATAGGCTTTATTTAGTATTTTAAAAATACATATGAGTTCATGCAAGTCCGAAAATATATATAAAATAATTAATAATAAATTATTTATGTGAAAATTTCCCCGAAAATGCAAGTCTCGGGAAAATTTTACGTAAAGTACTGTAAATAAGACATAGTAATTAAAATAGGTTTTAAATACACATCAACTAGTAAAAATATCGTAGTATATATACAAAAATTATTAACACTGTATATCCCGATACAGTGTAAAAATGTTTAAAAATACGGGATATTACAAAAATAAATATCCACCACTGAAGTTAAATCAAACAACTCATCTCATATATAATAAATAAACTTTTAATACAAGTTCCAGTTCACATACTTGAAATGCATAACTCACACAAATATAACACATAAACCCCATAACCGTTTACTGCTACTGCAGTGTCTAGATTATAAAATAAAACTCAGATAAGCAATTTACATAGTGAAGTCAGGGCGGAAGAAATCCGGCGTATGGGTCTGCTACTAAGGTCTGAAGACGATGACTCTCCTAAAAAAAAATCAACGGAAGGGAGTCAGACCTCACTGAGTGAATTGTTATAATATACATACATGCATACTAAATGACAATGCACATAGTCAATAGTATATATAATAGATATATATACAAGTAATTACACACAGATGCAGCAAAATTATTTTATATATTTTTACTGAAAATCACTGTTTATAAAGGATCAAATAGAACCTTAGAAAATCGCAACCTTAAACAGTGTTAGATAACACTCTAGCCATACAGGCTCACTTATTCCAAATATATTCACTTATTCCATTTAGACAATAGACTGGCCCTGAGACACTAAGTCAATCGAGCTCCAGCAGTCTGACTGTCAGTGTGATTGGCCCCGAGACGTTTGGTCAACCGAGCTCCAACAATCACACTCCCAAATCATATCACAAATCAATCAAATCAATCCGATCAATAACCACAAATAGGTTAGTAATATAGCCTAAATGCTATCAGTGTACCGATACGTACTCGGTCCTAGTGCTGCCTACTAGGTAGCACGTTCTATTAATATCCTTCATTTAAATATAAAACATACATTCATAAATAAATGATGCATGAATTTGAAATAAATAGCAACATAAACCATATATATACTAGAAATATACCAAAAGTAAACCTAAGTAATAATTAAATCATTTATGCATAACTTATGAAATAAATCATACATTTCTAAAAACATGCATCCTAGAACACGTATATATAAAATAACAACTCACTGTTATTGCGCTCCTCGAGATGGGTCCGACGGGCCTGGTCCACTAGGCCTCGGTCTCAGCGCAACTAAACAAATAAATGACAACATACAATTAGAATAATTCTATCAAAATTTCTAGAAACTCGATCTATAATACTAGACACAAAATTAGAATGGGAATTCGACCGGACATCACGTTTTACGAGAATTCTACTAAAAATTCGGCAAAACCTCCCCTATAAAATGGACATCTCTCTACTCAAAGAGTAGAGCCGATCCTACAAGAAACACACTTCGAGATAATACAAAATTCACAACCACAATCCCTCGGTCGGACTCCAAACTATAATTCACCGACCGAGGTCCAGAATTCACAGAACAATTACAAAATACGAAAAATGCCCTTTTATAATAAAAATAAATTTTATCAATCCAAATTACATAATTAACCCTAAAACATGATAAAAATCGATAAAAACTCATTTATTTAGAACAATCGTATATTATATATAATTTGAAAATAATTTATGAAAAATAGTTTTAATTAGTTAAAAATACTAAATACTTTTGTAGAAATCATTTTTATACCTTAAATAACTATTAAAACCAATTTAATTACATTTTTAACCAATTTAGTGTCAAATTACCAAAATACCCCTATATATATAAATTCAATAAAATTAATAAAAAATTCACCAAAAATAGTATAATTACTCAAAATTAATTTTCTCAACATATAATTCAATAATATCAATAAATACACTCAATTAACCAATTAATTTCACTAAACCACATAATTAACCTAATTTTCCAAAATTACATAAACTTAATAAATTCCAAATAAATATATAAAAATTCACAAAAATTACCAATAAATTTCTAAAATGCATTTCAACACCTATAATTACCATAAAACACAATTTCATAATTTAATTAATTAATTTTTGAAAATCAGAAAATAATAATAAAATAATAAAAAATTCACAAAAATCAAAATAAATTCCAAAAATTCCATAAAAATTCACAGAGCAAGACTAAGCTATTAGGATCAAAGTTTTTGAAGGGAGTTTGCTTGAATCAACCAAATTGAAAATCAAAAAATTCAAGAACCCTAATAGGCCGAAAATGGAAAATTAAAACCTAGGGAAATCTAGACCATTTTAAGTAAAACAAAGCTTGGAATCACAGTCACCAGAGCTCAAGGAGAAGATGGAGACCGACGATGTGAAAAATGGTGGCCGGAATCACGTCGATCGGAGCTTGGGTTGATTTTCAGCTTCTCGGGTTATTGCAGCGTTCACCGGCGCCAGAGAGGGTGGAAGGAGAGGCTGAGCAGTTGAAGGAAGGCAATGGACGTCCAAAAAGCACTCTGAATGGTGGTGAACAGAGTCGCGCAGTGAGGGGAAGGGAAGGGGACGTCGAGAAGGAGAGGTAGAGGGTGAGGGCATTGGTTGTAAATTTGAAAAACTATATATATATATAAGTGAAACAAAGCTTGGAATCACACTCACCGGAGCTCAAGGAGAAGATAGAGACTGGCGGTGTGAAAAATGGTGGTCGAAATCACGTTGATCTGAGCTTGGGTTGATTTTCAGCTTCTCGGGTTATTGCAGTATTCACTAGCGCCGGAGAGGGTGGAAGGAGAGGCTGAGCAGCTGGAGAAAGGTGGTTGTCACGACCCAAAATAGGAGCCATGACCGACGCTAGGGAACGGGAATTCTTTCAAATCCAGAACCCATAGCAAGCCCAAAAATAAAATAAAACATGCAACAATAATAATAAAGACACAATTGAGTGAAATATTATACAGCAGAATAAAATCATAAATGTCAAAATAATAATTTTGTCAAACAAAATTAAATCGAATTCTCATATCATATATACATAAATCCTTTAATACAAGTTTCAGTTTAAGTATTTAAATTACATATCTCATATAAATACAATACACTAATCTCCGAAATGACCATAACTACTGCAGTGTCTAGATCATAAAGTAAAACTCAAGACTCAGATAAGCAATTTACATAAAGAAGCTGGGGCGAAAGAAATCTAGCGTACAGGCCTGCTACTGAGGTATGAAGATGATGACTCTCCTAAAAAATAGTCAACGGAGGGGAGTCAGACCTCACTAAGTGAATTACTATAATATATATACATGCATATTAAATGCCAACGCACACAGTCAAAAGTATATATAGTATGTATGTATATAAGCAATTACACACAAATGCAATAAACATCATTTAATATATTTTTATTGAAAATCATAGTTTATGAAGGATCAAATAGAACCCTAAAATATCGCAACCTCAAACAGTGTTAGATAACACTCTAGCCATACAGGCTCACTTATTCCAAATATGGTCACTTGATCCATTTGGACAGTAGACTGGCCCCGAGACACTAAGTCAACTAAGCTCCAGCAGTCTGACTGTCAGTGTGATTGGCCCCGAGACACTTGGTCAACCGAGCTCCAGCAATCACACTCCCAAATCATTTCTCACACATTAAATAATCAAATCTCATCAATATCCTCAAATAGGTTAGTAATATAGCCTAAATGCTATAAGCGTACCGGTACGTACTCGGTCCTAGTGCTGCCCACTAGGTAGCACGTTCTATTGATATCCTTCATTTTAAATATAAAGCATACATTCATAAAAATAAATGATGCATGAATTTAAATAAAATAGCAACATAAACCATATATATACTAGAAATATACCAAAAATAAACCAGGTATATTTCGAGTATATATACGTCAAATAAATCCAATATAATTACAAAATAAATTAACAATATACCAAGAATATACATAAAACATTTTAAGAATAATTTATTAATAAAACATGCATATAATTTGAAAATATACTAAAATATACTGAATATAAACTAAAGATAACCTTAAATACCAAATGAATTATTTATGCATAATTAATCAAAATAACATACATTTCTAAATCATGCACCCTAAAGCATATATATATATAGAATAGTAACTCATACTTAGTGTGCTCCTCGAGATAGGTCCGACGGGCCTGGTCCACTAGGCCTCGGGTCTCAACGCAACTAAACAAACAATAATAACAGACATCAGAATAAACCTAACAGAAAATCCTAGAAACTCAATCTAGAATATTGGACACAGAATCAAAATTAGGGTTTGACCGGACATCATGTTTTACTAGAATTCTACCTAAAATCTGGTAGAACCTCCCCTGTACAACGGACATCTCTCTACTCAAAGAGTAGAGCCGGCCCTGCAAAGAAATGCACTTTAAAAAATAAACACAGAAACTGTAATATCCCGTGTTTTTTAAAATATTTTTACACTGTACTGGGATATGCAGTGTTAATAATTTCTGTATATTATATGATATTTTTACGAGTTAATATGTATTTAAAACCTATTTTAATTGGTGTGTATTATTTTCAGTGTTTTACGTAAAATTTTCCCGGGACTTGCATTTTCGGGGAAATTTTCACGTAAATAATGTATTATTAATTATTTTAAATGTATTTACGGACTTGCATGAACTCATGCGTATTTTTAAATTATTAAATAAAGCCTATGTGTGTGTATATTTAATTAATTAGGGTTTATTATTACCCTAATATTTTATTAATTATTTATTTGTTTTATTGTTATTTAATTAATTTTATTTAGTATAAATTATTAAAATATTAGATTTTATGTGTGTGGTGTATATTTGATGTGTGTAATTTAATATTATTTTAATATATAGTATAAAGTATATATATATACATATATACATCAAAAATCAAAAGAATTGGAAAATTACCATTTTGCCCCCCAAGTCTTCTTCTTCCTCTCGATCCTTCTCCTCGTCGTCCGGTCGCTGCTACTACCGTTTCTTCACCGTGCGTGTGCCGTCCGGTGTGCCACCGCCTTCCCCAACCTTTTCCGCCGCCTGAGGTAGCCGTTTCCGGCGCCTGGAAGTCGATTTTGGCCGGAGAAGCCGAAAATCGATCCACCGTTGATCACGTCGATTCCGGCCACCGTTTTCGACACCGCCAGTCTATTTCTTCTCCTTGAGCTCCGATGAGTGTGATTCTAGCTTTGGTTTGAGCTAAAATGGTCTAGAATTGCTTAGGTTTTGATTTTGTCAATTTCGGCCTATTAGGGTTTTTGATTTTTTTGAGCTTCGAATTGATTGATTCATGAAAAATTCCTTCACAAATGTTGTTCCTAATAGCTCAATCTACATGTATGAATTTTTGTAGAATTTTTGGAGATTTTTTGGATTTTTGGGTATTTTTGAATATTTTAATATTATTTTCTAATTTTCGGAAATTAATTATTTAAATTATTAAATTGGAGTTTATGGTTGAATTAGGTGTTGAAATGAATTATAGGAATTTATTTGGAATTTTTATGAATTTCTAAGTATTTATTTTGAATTATTGAAGTTTATGTGATTTTGAGAAATTAGGGTTAAATGTGTTTTAATTTGAATTTAATTGGTTAATTGAGTTTAATTATTGATATTATTGATAAATATGTTGAGAAAATTAATTTTGGATAATTGTATAATTTTTGGTGAATTTTTGAAGTAATTTAAGTATATTTATATATATAGGGGTATTTTGGTAATTTTACCCTAAATTGTCTAAAAATGTAATTTAATTGGTTTTAATAATTATTTAAGGTGTAAAAATGATTTCTACAAAATATTTGGTATTTTTAACTAATTAAAACTATTTTTTGTGAATTATTTTCAATTATATATATAATTTACGGTTTTTCTAATAAAATGAGTTTTAATCAGTTTTTACAGTGTTTCGTGGTTAATTATGTAATTTCTACCTATGAGATGTATTTCTAGGTTTTAAGGATATTTTTGGTATATCTGGAATTATTCTGTGTTTGTGGACCCCGGTCGGTGGACTGTAGTTTGGAGTCCGACCGTGGGATTTTGATTGTGTTGAGCTTGTTTTTCAAAGTGTATTTCTTTGCAGGGTCGGCTCTACTCTTTTGAGTAGAGAGATGTCCATTTTACAGGGGAGGTTCTGCCGGATTTTTGATAGAATTCTCGTAAAACGTGATGTCCAGTCGAACCCTAATTTCCGATTCTATGTTTAATACTCTAGACTGAATTCTAGGATTTCTGTTAGGTTTATTCTGATGTCGATTATTTATTGTTTGTTTAGTTGCGCCGAGACCGAGGGCTAGTGGACTAGGCCCGTCGGACCTGTCTCGTGGAGCGCATTAGGTGAGTTACTATACTATATATATATGCTTAGGATGCATGATTTAGAAATGCATGTTTTATGTTGATTAAATATGCATAAATAATTTTACTATTTCTTAAGTTTATATTAAGTATGTTTTTGGTTTATTTCTGGTATATAATAAATTATATACATGTTTTGTTAATAAAATATATTTAAAATGTTTTTAAATATATTTCTAGCTTAATTTATGATTTGATTGGATTTATTTGACGTATATATACTCGAAATATACCTGGTTTACTTTTGGTATATTTCTGGTATATATATGGATTATATTGTTATTTCATTTACATTCATGCATCAGTTATTTTTATGAATGAATGTTTTATATTTAATGTTGAAGGATATCGATAGAACGTGCTACCTAGTGGGCAGCACTAGGACCGAGTACGTACCGGTACGCCTATAGTATTTAGGCTATGTTACTAACTATTTGTGGATATTGATTTGATATGATTATTGATATGTGAGATGTGGTTTGGGTGTGATTGCTGGAGCTCGGTTGACTAAGTGTCTCGGGGCCAATCACACTAGCAGTCAGACTACTGGAGCTCGGTTGACTTAGTGTCTCGGGGCCAGTCTACTGTCCAAATGGATTAAGTGGATATATTCAGAATAAGTGAGCCTGTATGGCTAGAGTGTTGTTTAACACTATTTTCTAAGGTTGCGATATTCTAAGGTTCTATGTGATCCTTCATAAAAGATGATTTTTAATGAAAATATATATATAAAATGATTTTATTGCATCTGTGTGCAATTGCCTATATATATACATATTATATATACTGTTGACTGTATGCATTATCACTTAGTGTGTATGTATATATATTATAGTAATTCACTCAGTGAGGTCTGACTCCCCTCCGTTGACTATTTTTCAGGAGAGTCAACTTCTTCAGACCTCAGTAGCAGGTCGATACGCCGGATTTCTTCCGCCCCGGCTTCTTTATGTAAATTGTCTACTTGAGTCTTATTTATTTTATCTAGACACTGCAGTAGTTGTGAATTAAAGTATTGGATTTCATGTATTTTATTTAAAGAGATGTATTATATTGAAACTGGATTTATATTAAAAAGATTATATATCTATAGGATGAGATTTGATTTAAATCCAGTTGATGTGAATAATATTATGATATTATGATTTTTATTTTCCGCTGCATATTATATTGTTACTGTTATTATGGCATGATTTATTTTATTTTTAGGCTTGCTACGGGTTCTGGATTCGAGAGAATTCCCGTTCCCTAACGCCGGTCATGGCCCCTGTTTTGGGTCGTGACAAAGTTGGTATCAGAGCAGAGTTCTGTGTCAGGGCTTAGTTATGTGAGTTGTGGCCCTAGTTGTAAAGTTGTGTTTTCTGTTGGACTACTGCAGTGTATTAGGTTTGAGTATGTCTTGATAAGTATTCCTTGCTGTAGTTTTCAGCGTTATTCCTCCGTTGTCTGTTTTGTCTGAATTTTTCCGTTTGTCTTTTCAGAATGAGGAGGCGAGCGCGTGTCGCTCCACCGGTCATTGAGGCCGAGGATGATGAGTCTTTTCAGGATGAGGTTTTACCTCCTGAGCAGCCAGTTAGACGTAGAGGTCATGGTAGAGGTAGACCTCGAGGAGCGGCAAGTCGCTATAGGCAGAGAGAGTTACAGGACGAGGAGCCTGTAGAGCCTGAGTTTGATGTTCCTGTTCCTCCAGTTGTTCAGCCTGTTCAGCCTGCCTATCAGCAGGGTATGTCTGACCCTGAGGCAGCTTTGTTCTATGCCCGAGTTGGCAAGATTGCTTTTGATGGGACTTCTGATCCTTTAGACTTTCTGCATGCGATTGAGACTAGGACTCGGACTGCTCACATCGAGTACCAGCGGATCTTGATTGTTGAGTTGTCTGTCGAGGGACCAGCTCTAGATTGGTTCATTCAGATGATCCAGCCTTATATGATGACGATGACATGGGCTCAGTTTCGAGAGCGATTTATGAGGAGATTTTGTCCAGAGCCTCTTCGTTTGAGTTATCATCTCCATCTGACCAGTATTTCTCATGGAGATCGATCTGTAGAGGAGTATACCCGAGAGTTTCTTCGTCTGGGTAGATATGCCGAGGATCTGATGCGAGATCAGTATTTCGCTGTTACTACATACGTTACTGGTTTGGGTTCAGCTTTTGCTGGTATGCCTACAGCAAGCCTTACTCTCGAGTCTGTGATTGAGTTAGCCAAGGAGATTGAGCTGAGGTTAGTTAGGCAGGGAGCGATGCCTGATTATTACCAGTTGGGAGTTCAGTCGAGTGGATCACAGGCTACTCCATATTCGAGTTTTCATGTTGGATCGAGTAGTCAGCAGCGAGGTTCGACTCAGGAGAGTCAGAGACAGCAGCAGCGAGTGCATCGGAGCAGTAGACATGGCCGTGGAGGTCAGCGTAGATCGTTTAGATTTGGGTCAGGTGCTTCGAGCAGCAGCAGTGGTCGTAGTTTTGGATCAACGGCCAGTGTTTGTCAGACTTGTAGTAGAGTCCATCAGGGACTGTGTTATCTGACACTATTGATATGTTCAGATGTGGGCAGACAGGACATTTTGCCAGATCGTGTCCTTATTTTGGGTATCAGCAACAGTAGATTCCGCGATTCCCACAGCAGTCGATTGCTAGTGCAGCACCCGTGCCATTTCAGTTACCACCAGCCCAGCATCAGAGTTCCACTCAGTTTGTTCCACAGCAGAGTCGTGGTAGAGGTACTAAAGGAGGTGCCAGAGGTGTTGGCCAGGCTTCTACCAGTCAGCAGGGAGGTCGAGGTCAGGCCAGAGTTTTACATCTTACTCAGCAGGATGCTCAGGCATCTAATGCAATCGTGGCAGGTATTGTTTCTATTTGTTACTTGGATGCTTGGGTTTTGTTTGATCCGGGTGCCACGCATTCGTTTGTTTCTCCTGTTTTTGCTTCTAAATCTTGTTGGCAAGCTTCGAGGATGGCTTTTGCTTTGTCTTTTGCCACTCCTCTGAGCGATTCCTTGGACGCCGATATTATTCTTTCTGGTTGTCCAATTCTCGTGGGAGATAGAGAATTACCCGCCGATTTGATTTTGTTGGATGTGATGGAGTTTGATGTTATTTTGGGAATGGATTGGTTATCTCAGCACTATGTCGTGGTAGATTACAGGAATAAGGAGGTGACTTTCAGAATTCCTGGTGAAGTAGAATTTAAGTTTGTTGGTGATAGGAGTTCAGCACCTCAGAATCTTATTTCTGCTATTACAGCTAGGAAGTTGTTGAAGAAGGGATGTCAGGGGTTTTTGGCATTGGTCAGGGATACTTTAATGGAGAAGTTGTCACTCACAGATGTTCCGGTTGCTTGTGAGTTTCCTGATGTTTTTCCCGAGGAGTTGCCAGGTTTACCACCT
Organism: Mallotus nudiflorus; assembly: GCA_947683625.1. Classification (NCBI taxonomy): domain Eukaryota; kingdom Viridiplantae; phylum Streptophyta; class Magnoliopsida; order Malpighiales; family Euphorbiaceae; genus Mallotus; species Mallotus nudiflorus. The sequence continues at coordinate 47,578 of CANTUR010001211.1, forward strand.
CATAGAGAGATTGAGTTCTGTATAGATGTGGTACCAAGTACTACTCCTATATCTATGCCACCCTATCGTATGGCTCCTGCAGAGTTGAGAGAGTTGAAGGAGCAGTTGCAAGAGTTGTTGAATAAAGGTTTTATTAGACCTAGTGTTTCTCCTTGGGGTGCACCAGTCTTGTTTGTGAAGAAGAAGGATGGTACCTTGAGACTGTGCATTGACTACAGAGAGCTGAATAAGGTAACAGTGAAGAACAAGTATCCTCTCCCGAGGATAGATGATTTGTTTGATCAGCTACAGGGTGCACAGTTCTTTTCTAAGGTTGACTTGAGGTCGGGTTACTATCAGCTGCGTATCAGTGAAGCTGATATTCCTAAGACAGCATTCCACACTAGATATGGTCATTATGAGTTTTTGGTGATGTCTTTTGGTTTGACTAATGCGCCAGCAGCTTTTATGGACCTGATGAACAGAGTATTCAGACCGTATGTGGATCAGTTTGTGGTAGTCTTCATTGATGATATACTAGTATATTCGAGGAGTATGGAAGAGCATGTATATCACTTGAGGATTGTACTACAGACACAGAGAGATCATCAGCTTTATGCTAAATTCTCGAAGTGTGATTTCTGGAGGGAGAGTGTTTCTTTTCTTGGACACATAGTGTCTAAAGAAGGTATTCAGGTTGATCCACAGAAGATTGAGGCAGTATCTGAGTGGCCTAGACCTACTTCTGTTATGGAGATTCGGAGTTTTCTAGGTTTAGCCGGGTATTATAGGCGGTTTGTGTAGGATTTTTCCAGGATAGCAGCCCCTATGACTCGCTTGACTCAGAAGAACGTTAGATTCGAGTGGTCAGAAGCTTATGAGAATAGTTTTCAGTTATTGAAGGAGAAGTTGACCACAGCACCAGTATTAGCTTTGCCTAATAGTGTGGATAAGTTCACAGTTTACTGTGATGCCTCTAGAATTGGTCTTGGTTATGTGTTGATGCAGAATGGAAGGGCGATAGCCTATGCTTCGAGGCAGTTGAAGAAGCATGAGCAGAACTATCCTACACATGATCTTGAGATGGCTGTAGTGATCTTTGCTTTGAAGATCTGGAGACATTATTTGTACGGGGTGACTTATGAGATATTTACTGATCATAAGAGCCTTAAGTACATTTTTTAGCAGAGAGATTTGAATTTGAGGCAGAGAAGATGGTTAGAATTGTTGAATGATTATGATTGTGAAATTCTATATCATCCGGGTAAAGCTAATGTGGTAGCAGATGCCTTGAGTAGGAAGTCCTCAGGCAGTCTTGCTCACATCAGTATTGAGAGGAGACCGTTGATCCATGAATTGCATCTGTTGGTGGATCAAGGTCTGATGATGAAGATCAGTAGATCAGGTGGACTGTTAGCTCAGTTTAAAGTACGATCTGTACTGAGGGATAGGATTAAAGCAGCTCAGAGCCAAGATCCTATTCTAGAAGAGCTTGCAGAGAATGTTCGAGCAGGGAAGTTTATTGATTTCACACTCGATGATGACGGTGTGTTGTGGATCAATGGTAGATTGTGTGTTCCTGACGTGGATGACTTGAGAGAGGAGATTTTAGAAGAAGCACATTCTACAGCCTACAGCATTCATCCAGGTGTTACTAAGATGTACCACAGTATCAGAGATCTATACTGGTGGGATGGATTGAAGAAGGATGTCGTCGATTATGTTGCTAAGTGCTTGACGTGTCAGCAAGTGAAAGCCGAACATCAGAAGCCTTCTGGGAAGCTTCAGCCTCTTCCTATTCCCGAGTGGAAGTGGGAAAGGATAGCTATGGATTTTGTGGTCGGTTTACCTCGTTCGAAGGATGGATACGATTCCATCTGGGTGATCGTAGACAGATTGATGAAGTCTGCACATTTCTTGCCTGTGAAAGCCACCTATTCAGTTGCTAGATTGGCGAAGTTGTATGTGAAGCATATTGTGTGCCTTCATGGAGTACCTGTGTCCATTGTGTCAGATAGAGGTTCGGTGTTTACTTCTCATTTTTGGCAGAAGTTGCAAGAAGCGATGGGCACTAGGTTGGATTTTAGTACTGCTTTTCATCCTCAGACAGATGGCCAGTCTGAGAGGACGATCCAGACACTGGAAGATATGTTGAGGATGTGTGTCTTGGATTTGGGAGGTAGCTGGGATGATCATTTGTCGCTTGTTGAGTTTGCATATAATAACAGCTACCATAGCAGTATTGGTAATGAGGCGTTGTATGGAAGGAAGTGTAGATCCCCTCTGAGTTGGATGAGATTGGTGAGAGAGTTTTGACTGGACCAGAGATGGTTCAGGATGCTGCAGAGAAAGTCACCGTGATTAAGTGAAGATTAGAGACCGCAGTTAGCAGACAGAAGAGTTATGTGGACCCTAGGCGCAGAGATGTGGAGTTTCAGGTTAGAGATTTCGTTTTTCTGAAGGTATCTCCGATGAAGGGGTGTGATGAGATTTGGCAAGAAGGGTAAGTTAGCACCGAGATACATTGGACCGTTTGAGATTCTGGAGAGAGTTGGCACTGTTGCATATCGGTTGGATTTTACTCCGAGTATGTCACAAGTGCATCCAGTATTTCATATCTCGATGTTGAGGAAGTATATCTCAGACCCTTCACACGCGTTGCAACCTGACAGTGTGGAAGTGAGTGAAGATTTAATGTTTGTGGAAGAACCTGTGGCGATCATTGATTATCAAGTTCGACAGTTGCGATCGAAGCAGATTCCGATGGTTAAGGTTCTGTGGCGCAGTGACAGAGTTGAAGAGCATACGTGGGAGACTGAAACTGAGATGCGAGCTTTTTACCCGTATCTCTTTCCTTCCTGATTCTGTAATCTTATTTTTTTTGGAATTCAGGGATGAATTCTTGTAAGGGGGGAAGACTGTAATATCCCGTGTTTTTTAAAATATTTTTACACTGTACCGGGATATGCAGTGTTAATAATTTCTATATATTATATGATATTTTTACGAGTTAATATGTATTTAAAACCTATTTTAATTACTGTATATTATTTTCAGTATTTTACGTAAAATTTTCCCGGGGACTTGCATTTTCGGGGAAATTTTCACGTAAACAATGTATTATTAATTATTTTAAATGTATTTACGGACTTGCATGAACTCATACGTATTTTTAAATTATTAAATAAAGCCTATGTGTGTGTATATTTAATTAATTAGGGTTTATTATTACCCTAATATTTTATTAATTATTTATTTATTTTATTGTTATTTAATTAATTTTATTTAGTATAAATTATTAAAATATTAGATTTTATGTGTGTGGTGTATATTTGATGTGTGTAATTTAATATTATTTTAATATATAGTATAAAGTATATATATATACATATATACATCAAAAATCAAAAGAATTGGAAAATTACCATTTTGCCCCCCAAGTCTTCTTCTTCCTCCCGATCCTTCTCCTCGCCGTCCGGTCGCTGCTACTACCGTTTCTTCACCGTGGGTGTGCCGTCCGGTGTGCCACCACCTTCCCCAACCTTTTCCGCCGCCTGAGGTAGCCGTTTCCGGCGCTTGGAAGTCGATTTTGGCCGGAGAAGCCGAAAATCGATCCACCGTTGATCACGTCGATTCCGGCCACCGTTTTCGACACTGCCGGTCTCTTTCTTCTCCTTGAGCTCCGATGAGTGTGATTCTAGCTTTGGTTTGAGCTAAAATGGTCTAGAATTGCTTAGGTTTCGATTTTGTCAATTTCGGCCTATTAGGGTTTTTGATTTTTTTGAGCTTCGAATTGATTGATTCATGAAAAATTCCTTCACAAATATTGTTCCTAGTAGCTCAATCTACATTTATGAATTTTTGTAGAATTTTTGGAGATTTTTTGGATTTTTGGGTATTTTTGAATATTTTAATATTATTTTCTAATTTTCGGAAATTAATTATTTAAATTATTAAATTGGAGTTTATGGTTGAATTAGGTGTTGAAATGAATTATAGGAATTTATTGGAATTTTTATGAATTTCTAAGTATTTATTTTGAATTATTGAAGTTTATGTGATTTTGAGAAATTAGGGTTAAATGTGTTTTAATTTGAATTTAATTGGTTAATTGAGTTTAATTATTGATATTATTGATAAATATGTTGAGAAAATTAATTTTGGATAATTGTATAATTTTTGGTGAATTTTTGAAGTAATTTAAGTATATTTATATATATAGGGGTATTTTGGTAATTTTACCCTAAATTGTCTAAAAATGTAATTTAATTGGTTTTAATAATTATTTAAGGTGTAAAAATGATTTCTACAAAATATTTGGTATTTTTAACTAATTAAAACTATTTTTCGTGAATTATTTTCAATTATATATATAATTTACGGTTTTTCTAATAAAATGAGTTTTAATCGGTTTTTACAGTGTTTCAAGGTTAATTATGTAATTTCTACCTATGAGATGTATTTCTAGGTTTTAAGGATATTTTTGGTATATCTGGAATTATTCTGTGTTTGTGGACCCCGGTCGGTGGACTGTAGTTTGGAGTCCGACCGTGGGATTTTGATTGTGTTGAGCTTGTTTTTCGAAGTGTATTTCTTTGCAGGGTCGGCTCTACTCTTTTGAGTAGAGTGATGTCCGTTTTACAGGGGAGGTTCTGTCGAATTTTCGATAGAATTCTCGTAAAACGTGATGTCCAGTCGAACCCTAATTTTCGATTCTGTGTTTAATACTCTAGACTGAATTCTAGGATTTCTGTTAGGTTTATTCTGATGTCGATTATTTATTGTTTGTTTAGTTGCGCCGAGACCGAGGGCTAGTGGACTAGGCCCATCGGACCTGTCTCGTGGAGCGCATTAGGTGAGTTACTATACTATATATATATGCTTAGGATGCATGATTTAGAAATGCATGTTTTATGTTGATTAAATATGCATAAATAATTTTATTATTTCTTAAGTTTATATTAAGTATGTTTTTGGTTTATTTCTGGTATATAATAAATTATATACATGTTTTGTTAATAAAATATATTTAAAATGTTTTTAAATATATTTCTAGCTTAATTTATGATTTGATTGGATTTATTTGACGTATATATACTCGAAATATACCTGGTTTACTTTTGGTATATTTTTGGTATATATATGGATTATATTGTTATTTCATTTACATTCATGCATCAGTTATTTTTGTGAATGAATGTTTTATATTTAATGATGAAGGATATCGATAGAACGTGCTACCTAGTGGGCAGCACTAGGACCGAGTACGTACCGGTACGCCTATAGTATTTAGGCTATGTTACTAACTATTTGTGGATATTGATTTGATATGATTATTGATATGTGAGATGTGGTTTGGGTGTGATTGCTGGAGCTCGGTTGACTAAGTGTCTCGGGGCCAATCACACTAGCAGTCAGACTACTGGAGCTCGGTTGACTTAGTGTCTCGGGGCCAGTCTACTGTCCAAATGGATTAAGTGGATATATTCGGAATAAGTGAGCCTGTATGGCTAGAGTGTTGTTTAACACTATTTTCTAAGGTTGCGATATTCTAGGGTTCTATGTGATCCTTTATAAAAGATGATTTTTAATGAAAATATATATATATAATGATTTTATTGCATTTGTGTGCAATTGCCTGTATATATACATATTATATATACTGTTGACTGTATGCATTATCACTTAGTGTGTATGTATATATATTATAGTAATTCACTCAGTGAGGTCTGACTCCCCTCCGTTGACTATTTTTCAGGAGAGTCAACTTCTTCAGACCTCAGTAGCAGGTCGATACGCCGGATTTCTTCCGCCCCGGCTTCTTTATGTAAATTGTCTACTTGAGTCTTATTTATTTTATCTAGACACTGCAGTAGTTGTGAATTAAAGTATTGGATTTCATGTATTTTATTTAAAGAGATGTATTATATTGAAACTGGATTTATATTAAAAAGATTATATATCTATGGGATAAGATTTGATTTAAATCCAGTTGATGTGAATAATATTATGATATTATGATTTTTATTTTCCACTGCATATTATATTGTTACTGTTATTATGGCATGATTTATTTTATTTTTAGGCTTGCTACGGGTTCTGGATTAGAAAGAATTCCCGTTCCCTAGCGCCGGTCATGGCCCTTGTTTTGGGTCATTACAGAAACACATCCACAATCCCTCGGTCGGACTTCAAACTACAGTCTACCGATCGGGGTCCACAATTCATAAAACAATTATAAAAAATATCAAAAATGCCCTTACATCATAGAAATACATTTAATAATTAGAAATTACGTAATTAACCCTTAAACACAGTAAAAACCGATAAAAACTCATTTTATTAGAAAAATTGTATATTATATATATATAATTGAAAATAATTTATGAAAAATAGTTTTAATTAGTTTAAAATACTAAATAATTTTTCAAAATCATTTTTATACCTTAAATAACTATTAAAACCAATTTAATTACATTTTTAGTCAACTTAGGGTAAAATTACCAAAATACCCCTATATATATAAATATACTAAAATTACTCCAAAAATTCACCAAAAATAATATAATTGCACAAAATTTATTTTATCAACATATTTATCAATAATATCAATAATTAAACTCAATTAACTAATTAATTTCAATTAAAAAACACAATTAACCTAATTTTCCAAAATTACATAAACCTAAATAAATTCAAAATAAATACATAGAAATTCATAAAAATTCCAAATAAATTTCTATAATTCATTTTAACACCTATATTTATCGTAAAACACAATTTCATAATTTAATTAATTAATTTTCTAAAATTAGAAAATAATAATAAAATATTCAAAAATACCCAAAAATCAAAATAATTCCCAAAAATTTTACAAAAATTCAAAAATGTAGATTAAGATAAGGGGAACAACATTTGTGAAGGAATTTTTCATGCATCAATCAATTCAAAGTTCAAAAAAATAAAGAACCCTAAAATGGTCGAATTACCAAAATCGAAACCGAAGCAAATCTAGACCATTTTAAGTGAAAAAAAGCTTGGAATCACACTCACCGGAGCTCAAGGAGAATAAAGAGACTACCGGTGTCGAAAATGGTGGCCGGAATCATGTCGATCGATGTTAGCTTCCACTTTCGACTTTTCGGCCAAAAACGGGCTTCCCGACGCCGGAAACAGCTGCAGTAGGCGGTGAGGAAGGCTAGGGAAGGAGGTGGCACGCCAGGAGGCACACCGACGGCAAGAGAACGGCGTGACAGATGGTGGTTGGCGATGAGAGGTGATCGGGGAAGAAGGAGGAGCAGTCGGGGGCGAAAATGGTAATTTGCCAAAAATTTTGATTTTTAACACTATAATATGTATATATATATATATATATATTTATATATATATATATATATATATATATATATATACTTTACACTATATATTAAAATAATATAAAATCACACACATTAAAATATACACCACACACATATAATTTAATATTTAAAATTTAATACTAAATAAAAATAATTAAATAACAATAAAACTAATTAATAAATAATAAAATATTAGGGTAATTAATTAAACCCTAATTAAATAAATAAATACACATATATACGTTATTTAGTACTTCAAAAATATATATGAGTTCATGCAAGTCCGAAAATCTATTTAATATAATTAATAATAAATAATTTACGTGAAAATTTCCCCGAAAATAGTATTCTTGGGAAAATTTTACGTAAAGCACTTAAAATAATATACAATAATTAAAATAAGTTTTAAATACATATCAACTCGTAAAAATATCATAATTATATACAAAATTATTAACACTGGCATATCCCGATGCAGTATTAAAATATTTAAAAACTCGGGATATTATAGTGGTGGACGTCCAGCAAGCACTCTGAATGGTGGTGAATGGAGTCACGCAGTGAGGGGAAGGGAAGGGGACATCGGGAAGGAGAGGTAGAGGGTGAGGGCATTGGTTGTAAATTTCCAAACTATATATATATATATATATATATATATATAATATCCCGTGTTTTTAAATATTTTAATACTACATCGGGATATGCAGTGTTAATAATTTTTGTATATATATTATGATATTTTTACGAGTTGATATATATTTAAAACCTATTTTAATTATTGTGTATTATTTACAGTGCTTTACGTAAAATTTTCTCGAGACTTTTATTTTCGGGGAAATTTTCACGTAAATAATTTATTATTAATTATTTTAAATATATTTTCGGACTTGCATGAACTCATACGTATTTTTAAAATACTAAATAAAGCCTATGTGTACTTATTTATTTAATTAGGGTTTAATTAATATTACCCTAATATTTTATTAATTGTTTATTTATTTTATTGTTATTTAATTATTTTTAATTAATATTAAATTTTAAAATATTAAATATTAAGTGTGTGGTGTATATTTAATGTGTGTAATTTAATATTATTTTAATATATAGTATAAAGTATATATATATACATATAATATATCAAAAATCAAAGTTTTGGAAAAATTACCATTTTGACCTCGAAGCATCTTCTTCCCCGATCTTCATCCTCACCACCGTCCGACGCCTGCAACTGCCGATTCCTTGCCATTGGTGTGCCTTCCGGTCTGCCACCACCTTCCCCAGCCTTCCTAGCCGCCTGTAGCAATCGTTTCCGGCGTCTGGAGGTTGGTTTTTGGCCGAAAGCCGAGAGTTTGCAATTTCTTCACACCTCGCGATTTTGACCACCATTTTTGACACCGCCGGTCTCTTTATTCTCCTTGAGCTCCAATGAGTGTGATTCTAGCTTTGGTTTGAGCTGAATTGGTCTTGATTTGCTTAGGTTTCGAATTTTTGATTTCAGCCATATTAGGGTTTTTTGATTTTTTTGAGCTTTAAATTTCTTGATTCATGAAAACTCCCTTCACAAATGTTGATCCTAGTAGCTTAATCTACATGTGTGAATTTTTTTGGAATTTTTGGAGATTATTTTGATTTTTGGGTATTTTTGAATATTTTAATATTATTTTCTAATTTTCGGAAATTAATTAAATAAATTATGAAGTTGTGTTTTATGATAATTATAGGTGTTGAAATGAATTATAGGAATTTATTTGGAATTTTTATGAATTTTTATGTATTTATTTTGAATTATTTAAGTTTATGTAATTTTGGAAAATTAGGGTTAATTGTGTTTTTAATTGAAATTAATTGATTAATTGAGTTTAATTATTGATATTATTGATAAATATGTTGATAAAATTAATTTTGGATAATTATACAATTTTTGGTGAATTTTTGAAGTAATTTTAGTATATTTATATATATAGGGGTATTTTGGTAATTTTACACAAAATTGGCTAAAAATGTAATTTAATTGGTTTTAATAGTTATTTAAGGTATAAAAATTATTTCTACAAATTATTTGGCATTTTTAACTAATTAAAACTATTTTTCATGAATTATTTTCAATTATATATATAATATACGGTTTTTTCTAATAAAATGAGTTTTTATCGATTTTTACAGTTTTTTAAGATTAATTATGTAATTTTACTTATAAAATGAATTTCTATGTTATAAGGGTATTTTTGGTATTTCCTATAATTATTCTGTGTTTGTGGACCCCGGTCGGTAGACTGTAGTTTGGAGTTCGATCGAGGGGTTGTGAATGTAAATTTTACGTTATTTTCGAAGTGTGTTTCTTTACAGGGTCGGCTCTACTCTTTGAGTAGAGAGATGTCTATTTTACAGGGGAGGTTCTGTCGAATTTTTGATAGAATTCTCGTAAAACGTGATATCCGATTGAACCCTAATTTCGATCCTGTGTTTAATATTCTAGATCGAATTCTAGGATTTCTGTTAGGGTTATTCTAATTTCTATCATTATTGTTTGTTTAGTTGCACCGAGACCGAGGCCTAGTGGACCAGGCCCGTTGGATCCATCTCGAGGAGCGCACTAAGTGTGAGTTGCTATTTTATATATATATGCTTAGGATGCATGATTTAGAAATGCATGTTTTATTTTGATTAAATATGCATAAATAATTTGATTATTCTTAAGTTTATATTTAGTTTATTTTGGTTTATTTTTGGTATATATTAAATTATATGCATGTTTTGTTAATAAATTATATTTAAAATGTTTTTAAATATATTTCTAGCTTAATTTATAATTTGATTGGATTCATTTGACGTATATATACTCGAAATATACCTGGTTTACTTTTGGTATATTTTCGGTATATATATATGGTTTATATTGTTATTTTATTTAAATTCATGCATCATTTATTTGTGAATGGATGTTTTACATTTATTTATGAAGGATATCAATAGAACGTGCTACCTAGTGGGCAGCACTAGGGCCGAGTACGTACCGATACGCCTATAGTATTTAGGCTATATTACTAACCATTTGTCGATATTGATTGAATATGATTATTTGATGTGTGATGTGATTTGGGTGTGATTGCTGGAGCTCAGTTGACTTAGTGTCTCGGGGCCAATCACACTGACAGTTAGACTGCTGGAGCTCGGTTGACTTAGTGTCTAGGGGCCAGTCTACTGTCTAAATGGACTAAGTGGATATATTTGGATTAAGTGAGCATGTATGGCTAGAGTGTTGTCTAACACTGATTGAGGTTTCGATATCATAGGGTTCTATTTGATCCTTCATGAAAGATGATTTTCAATAAAATATATAAAAAAAAATGAAAATGATTTTCTGCATCTGTGTGAATTTGCCTGTATATATACATATTATATATATACTGTTGAATGTATGTATTGTCATTAGTATGCATGTATATATATTATAGTAATTCACTCAGTGAGGTCTGACTCCCCTCCGTTGACTATTTTTCAGGAGAGTCATCATCTTCAGACCTCAGTAGCAGGCCCGTACGCCGGATTTCTTCCACCCCGGCTTCTTTGTGTAAACTGCTTCTCTGAGTCTTGGATTTATTTTATCTAGACACTGCAGTAGTCATTAAATATTTAAAGAGATGTTGTATTATATATATTTGAACTGGATTTGTATTAAAAGAGTTTATATATATATGTGATGATGAGGATTTGATTTAAATCCAGTTGCTGCATATGTTAATATTATATTTATGATTTTATTTCCGCTGCATTATATATTGTTATTATTATAGCATGTTTATTTTATTTTTAGGCTTGCTACGGGGTTCCAGATTCGAAAGAATTCCCGTTCCCTAGCGCCGGTCATGGCCCTTGTTTTGGGTCGTGACTATATATATATATATATATATATATATATATATATATATATATATATATATATATATAACTTTAACATTTTAATATTATAATACTATAATATTATACTCAAATTAATCTCACACCACATGTTAAAAACACACACACACACACACACACACACACACATATATATATATATATATATGTATATATTACATTTTAATTAAAAATAAAACTAAACTATATATAATATACATAAATAAAATTAATAAACCCTAAATGTTAAATATATATATATGCATGTATATGTATATATGTTAATATGCAAAATATAATCATGCATGATAACATGCAATTTAATAAAACAAGCTAACATAAATAAATAATTATTTATTTAGGTCTTATTTTCCCAAAAATATAATTCTCGGGAAAATTTTTACGTAAATATCTTAAAATAATTAAAAATAATTAAAATGACTTAATAAATAACAAACTCACGAAAATAATCATAAATATATATAAAAATTATTAACACTGCATATCCCGATTCAGTTTAAAATTATTTAAAAACTCGAGTTATTACGACTACCTAGTGGGCAACACTAGGACCGTGTACATACTGATGCGATAGATTTAGAGTTGAGTTATAAATCACTTGAGGTGACATTTATTTGATTGATTGGTTTTGAGATTGATGTGATTGAATAGTGTGGTTGCTGGAGCTCGGTTGACCTAGTGTCTCGGGGCTAATCACACTAATAGTGAGACAACTGGAGCTCGGTTGACTTAGTGTCTCAGGGCCAGTCTACTGTCCAAAGTGGAATAAGAGAATTAATTTGGAATTAAGTGAGCCTGTATGGCTAGAGTGATGTTTTTGTTTGAGGTTGCGATTAAATAGGGTTCTATTTGATCCTTCACTAAAATAAACGTTTTTCCAGCATTTATTATATATAAAGTGATTTCAGCATTTGTGTGAAATGCTTGTATATATTTATTATATATATTGATGATTGATTGCATATGACATTAGGAGGTGCATGTATATATAATATAATAATTCACTTAGTGAGGTATGACTCCCCTCAGTTGTTTATTTTATAGGAGATTCTTCTTCCTCAGATCTTAGTAGTAGGCCCATCCGTCGGACTTCTTTAGCCCCGACTAGTATATATAAATTACTTACCTGATTTTTATTGTACTCTAGAAAACTACAGTAGTATCAGTAGTTGTAGTTGTTGTTGCTTGTATCTGTAGAATGGTTTTAATATTAGAGACCTTTCTCTGAATATTATATGAAAATATTTTTATTTTATGATATGACATAATTATTTATTTTATATCGTTTTAAGTTTTAATTATGATGTATTTTATTTATTTAATTATTGCATGATTTTATTTTTTTTAAGGCTTGTTACGGGTTCCGAATTCGAAAGAATTCTTGTTCCCTAGCGCCGGTCATGACTCCCGGTTTGGGTCGTGACAGCAGAATTGTGAGTTATTATTTTATATATACATTGCATATAGGATGCATGATATTGAGTATTCATGTTTTTAATATGTATTTATACATAAATTGTTTTATTAAATATTTTAGTATATGTTAGGCATATTATCGGTATATTTTTGGTATCTTTCAATATATATGCATGTTATATTTTCAATATATACTTAGAATATTTTTGGTATTCATGGTTTATGTAATATCCCATGTTTTTAAACATTTTTACACTGTATCGGGATATGCAGTGTCAATAATTTTTGTATATATATCTTACGATATTTTTACGAGTTGATATGTATTTAAAACCTATTTTAATTACTATGTATTATTTACAGTGCTTTACGTAAAATTTTTCTGGGACTTTCATTTTCGGGGAAATTTTCACGTAAATAATTTATTATTAATTATTTTAAATATATTTTCGGACTTGCATGAACTCATACGTATTTTTAAAATACTAAATAAAGCCTGTGTGTGTATATATTTATTTAATTAGGGTTTAATATTACCCTAATATTTTATTAATTATTTATTAGTTTTATTGTTATTTAATTATTTTTATTTAGTATAAATTATTAAATTATTAAAATCTTAAGTGTGTGGATGTAAATTTTTCTAAATATTTTATTAAAATTATTTTATTTATTTATTTTTCTTTTTTCTTCTTTTTTTTTCTTTTTCTTTCGTTTTCTTTTCTTTCTTTTTTCTTCTTCTTCTTCTTCCTTCTCCCGTGCACCCCACCACCCATCCCTCACCGCTGCTACCCCGATCATCGGCCGTCAGAGTGCCTTCCCCTGTGTGCAACCATTCTCCTCCGCTGCCTCGCCATCCCAACCGTCTTCTCCGGCAGTGGCTTGCTCGGTTTCTGCCATTTTTGGTCGAAATCCTCTCCTCGTCGTTTCTTCCTCTTTCGGCCACCATTTTCAACACTGCCGGTCTCTTTCTTCTCCTTGAGCTCCGACGAGTGTGATTCTAGCTTTGGTTTGAGCTAAAATGGTCTAGAATTGCTTAGGTTTCGAATTTTCAATTTCGGTCATATTAGGGTTTTTGATTTTTATGAGCTTCAAATTGATTGATTCATGAAAAATTTCTTCACAAATGTTGTTCCTAGTAGCTTTAATCTACATTTTTGAATTTTTTTGGAATTTTTGGAGATTTTTTGGATTTTTGGGTATTTTTGAATATTTTAATATTATTTTCTAATTTTCGGAAAATTAATTATTTAAATTATGAAATTGTGTTTTATGGTTTAATTAGGTGTTGAAATGAATTATAGGAATTTATTTGGAATTTTTATGAATTTCTAAGTATTTATTTTGAATTATTTGAGTTTATGTAAATTTGAGAAATTAGGGTTAAATGTGTTTTATTTGAATTTAATTGGATAATTGGGTTTAATTATTGATATTATTGATAAATTTGTTGATAAAATTAATTTTGGATAATTGTATAATTTTTGGTGAATTTTTGAAGTAATTTTAGTATATTTATATATATAGGGGTATTTTGGTAATTTTACCCTAAGTTGGCTAAAAATGTAATTTAATTGGTTTTAATAGTTATTTAAGGTATAAAAATGATTTCTACAAATTATTTGGTATTTTTAACTAATTAAAACTATTTTTCGTGAATTATTTTCAATTATATATATAATACACGATTTTTCTAATAAAATGAGTTTTTATTGGTTTTTAATGTGTTTAAAGGTTAATTATGTAATTTCTACTTATAAAATGAATTTCTATGTTATAAGGATATTTTTGGTATTTTTAGAATTATTCTGCGTTTGTGGACCCCGATCGGTAGATTGTAGTCTGGAGTCCGACCGAGGGGTTGTGGTTGAGTATTGAGCTTATATTTTGAAGTGTGTTTATTTGCAGGGTCGGCTCTACTCTTTTGAGTAGAGAGATGTCCATTTTACAGGGGAGGTTCTATCGAATTTTCGATAGAATTCTCGTAAAACGTGATATCCAGTCGAGCCATAATTTCTAATTCTATGTTTAATACTCTAGATCGAATTCTAGGATTTTTGTTAGGTTCATTCTAATGTCTGTCGTTATTGCTTGTTTAGTTGCGCCGAGACCGAGGGCTAGTGGTCTAGGCCCGTCGGACCTGTCTCGTGGAGCGCAGGTGAGTTACTATACTATATATATATGCTTAGGATGCATGATTTAGAAATGCATGTTTTATGTTGATTAAATATGCATAAATAATTTGATTATTTCTTAAGTTTATATTAATGTAATATCCCCGTGTTTTTAAAATATTTTTACACTGTACCGGGATATGCAGTGTTAATAATTTCTATATATTATATGATATTTTTACGAGTTAATATGTATTTAAAACCTATTTTAATTACTGTGTATTATTTTCAGTGTTTTACATAAAATTTTCCCAGGACTTGCATTTTCGAGGAAATTTTCACGTAAACAATGTATTATTAATTATTTTAAATATATTTTCGAACTTGCATGAACTCATGCGTATTTTTAAATTATTAAATAAAGCCTGTGTGTGTATATTTAATTAATTAGGGTTTATTATTACCCTAATATTTTATTAATTATTTATTTGTTTTATTGTTATTTAATTAATTTTATTTAGTAAAAATTATTAAAATATTAGATTTTATGTGTGTGGTGTATATTTGATGTGTGTAATTTAATATTATTTTAATATATAGTATAAAGTATATATATATACATATATACATTAAAATTTATCAAAAATCAAAAGTTTGAAAAATTACCATTTTGCCCCCGAGTCTTCTTCTTCCTCCCGACCGATTCCCTTCGCCGTTCCGGTCGCTGTCGTGCCGTTTCTTCACCGTGGTTGTGCCGTCTGGTGTGCCACCGCCTTCCCCAACCATTTCCGCCGCCTGAGGTAGCCGTTTCCGGCGCCTAGAAGTCGATTTTGGCTGGAGAAGCCGAAAATCGATCCATCGTCGTTCACGCAGATTTCGGCCACCATTTTTGACACCGCCGGTCTCTTTCTTCTCCTTGAGGTCCGATGAGTGTGATTCTAGCTTTGGTTTGAGCTAAAATGGTTTAGATTTGCTTAGGTTTCGATTTTTCAATTTCGATCACATTAGGGTTTTTGATTTTTTTGAGCTTCGAATTGATTGATTCATGAAAACTCCCTTAACAAATGTTGTTACTAGTAGCCTAATATACATGTATGAATTTTTGTGGAATTTTTGGAGATTGTTTGGATTTTTGGGTATTTTTGAATATTTTAATATTATTTTCTAATTTTCGGAAATTAATTATTTAAATTATGAAATTGGATTTTATGGTTGAATTAGGTGATGAAATGAATTATAGGAATTTATTTGGAATTTTTATGAATTTCTAAGTATTTATTTTGAATTATTGAAGTTTATGTGATTTTGAGAAATTAGGGTTAATTGTGTTTTAAATTGAATTTAATTCGCTAATTGAGTTTAATTATTAATATTATTAATAAATATGTTGAGAAAATTAATTTTGGATAATTGTATAATTTTTGGTGAATTTTTGAAGTAATTTAAGTATATTTATATATATAGGGGTATTTTGGTAATTTTACCCTAAATTGTCTAAAAATGTAATTTAATTGGTTTTAATAATTATTTAAGGTATAAAAATTATTTCTACAAATTAATTATTATTTTTAACTAATTAAAACTATTTTTCGTGAATTATTTTCAATTATATATATAATATACGGTTTTACTAATAAAATGAGTTTTTATCGATTTTTACAGTGTTTTAAGGTTAATTATGTAATTTCTACCTATGAGATGTATTTCTAGATTTTAAGGATATTTTTGGTATATCTGGAATTATTCTGTGTTTGTGGACCCCGGTCGGTAGACTGTAGTTTGGAGTTCGACCGAGGGGTTGTGGTTGAGTGTTGAGCTTGTTTTTCGAAGTGTGTTTCCTTGCAGGGTCGGCTCTACTCTTTTGAGTAGAGAGATATCCATTTTACAGGGGAGGGTTCTGTCGGATTTTTGATAGAATTCTCATGAAAACGTGATGTCCAGTTGAACCCTAATTCTATTTTCGTACTTAAATACTCTAGATTGAATTCTAGGATTTCTGTTAGGTTTATTCTAGGAGGTTCTGTCGGACCTGTCTCGTGGAGCGCATTAGGTGAGTTACTATATTATATATATATGCTTAGGATGCATGATTTAGAAATGCATGTTTTATGTTGATTAAATATGCATAAATAATTTGATTATTTCTTAAGTTTATATTAAGTATATTTTTGGTTTATTTTTGGTATATATTAAATTATATACACGTTTTGTAAATAAAATATACTTAAAATGTTTTTAAATATATTTCCAGCTTAATTTATAATTTGATTGAATGCATTTGACGTATATATACTCGAAATATACCTGGTTTACTTTTGGTATATTTCCGGTATATATATGGTTTATATTGCTATTTCATTTAAATTTATGCATCATTTATTGTGAATGAATGTTTTACATATTATTAATGAAGGATATCAATAGAACGTGCTACCTAGTGGGCAGCACTAGGACCGAGTACGTACTGGTACGCCTATAGTATTTAGGCTATATTACTAACTTATTTGTGGATATTGATTTGATGTGATTATTGATATGTGTGAGATATGGTTTGGAGGTATGATTGCTGGAGCTCGGTTGACCAAGTGTCTCGGGGCCAATCACACTGACAGTCAGACTGTTGGAGCTCGGTTGACTTAGTGTCTCGGGGCCAGTCTACTGTCCAAAT
This sequence comes from Mallotus nudiflorus, assembly GCA_947683625.1. Classification (NCBI taxonomy): domain Eukaryota; kingdom Viridiplantae; phylum Streptophyta; class Magnoliopsida; order Malpighiales; family Euphorbiaceae; genus Mallotus; species Mallotus nudiflorus. The sequence continues at coordinate 65,031 of CANTUR010001211.1, forward strand.
GGATTAAGTGGATATATTTGGAATAAGTGAGCCTGTATGGCTAGAGTGTTGTTTAACACTATTTCTGAGGTTGCGATATTCTAGGGTTCTATGTGATCCTTCATAAAAGATGATTTTTAATGAAAATATATATAAAATGATTTTATTGCATCTGTGTGCAATTGCCTGTATATATACATATTATATATATACTGTTGACTGTATGCATTATCATTTAGTGTGTATGTATATATATTATAGTAATTCACTCAGTGAGGTCTGACTCCCCTTCGTTGACTATTTTTCAGGAGAGTCAACTTCTTCAGACCTCAGTAGCAGGTCGATACGCCGGATTTCTTCCGCCCCGGCTTCTTTATGTAAATTATCTACTTGAGTCTTATTTTATAATCTAGATACTGCAGTAGTTGTGAATTAAAGTATTGGATTTCTTGTACTTTATTTTAAAGAGATGTATTATATTAAAACTGGATTTGTATTAAAGAGATTATGTATATATGAGATGAGATTTTAATTTAAATCCAGTCGATGTGAGTAATATTATGATATTATGATTTTTATTTCCGCTGCATATTATATTGTTATTGTTATTATTGCATGATTTACTTTATTTTTAGGCTTGCTACGGGTTCCGGATTCGAAAGAATTCCCGTTCCCTAGTGTCGGTCATGGCCCCTGTTTTGGGTCGTGACAATTAAGTATATTTTTGGTTTATTTTTGTTATATAATAAATTATATACATGTTTTGTTAATAAAATATATTTAAAATGTTTTTAAATATATTTTTAGTTTAATTTATGATTTGACTGGATTTATTTAATGTATATATATACTCGAAATATACCTGGTTTACTTTTGGTATATTTCTAGTATATATATGGTTTATGTTGATATTTTATTGAACTTCATGCATCATTTATTTTTGTGAATGAATGTTTTATATTATTCATTAATGAAGGATATCAATAGAACGTGCTACCTAGTGGGCAGCACTAGGGCCGAGTACGTACCGGTACGCCTATAGTATTTAGGCTATAATACTAACTTATTTGTGGATATTGATTGATTATGGTTATTGATATGTATGAGATATGGATTGGAGGTGTGATTGCTGGAGCTCGGTTGACCATGTGTCTCGGGGCCAATCACACTGACAGTCAGACTGCTGGAGCTCGGTTGACTTAGTGTCTCGAGGCCAGTCTACTGTCCAAATGGATTAAGTGGATATTTTGGAATAAGTGAGCCTGTGTGGCTAAAGTGTTGTCTAACACTATTTCCAAGGTTGTGATATTCTAGGGTTCTATGTGATCCTTCATAAACGATGATTTTCAATAAAACATATAAAATAATTTTTCTGCATCTGTGTGAATTTGCCTGTATATATATTAGATATATATATATTGTTGATTGTTTGCATTGTCACTTAGTGTGTATGTATATATATTATAGTAATTCACTCAGTGAGGTCTGACTCCCCTCTGTTGACTATTTTTCAGGAGAGTCAACATCTTCAGACCTCAGTAGCAGGTCGATATGCCGGATTTCTTCCGCCCTGGCTTCTTTGTGTAAATTACTTACTTGAGTCTTATTTTTATAATCTAGACACTGCAGTAGTTGTGAATTAAAATGTGGGATTTCATGTATTTTATTTAAAGAGATGTATTATATTGAAACTGGATTTGTATTAAAGAGATTATATATATGTGATGAGATGAGATTTGATTTAAATCCAGTGATGAAAATGTTATTATTATAATTATGATTTTTATTTTCGCTGCATATTATATGGTTATTGTTATTATTGCATGATTTATTTTATTTTTAGGCTTGCTAGACTGGTTCCGGATTCGAAAGAATTCCCTTTCCCTAGCAACCGGTCATGGCCCCTATTTTGGGTCGTGACAAAGTTGGTATCAGAGCGGAGTTCTGTGTCAGGGCTTAGTTATGTGAGTTGTGGCCCTAGTTTTCGAGTTGTGTTTTCTGTTGAACTACTGCAGTGTATTGGGTTCGAGTATGTCTTGATAAGTATTCCTTGCCTTAGTTTTCTGCGTTATTCCTCCGTTGTTTGTTTTGTTTGAATCTTTCCGTTTGTCTTTTCAGTATAAGGAGGCGAGCGCGTGTCGCTCCATCGGTCATTGAGGCCAAGGATGATGAGTCTTTTCAGGATGAGGTTTTACCTCCCGAGCAGCCAGTTAAGCATAGAGGTCGTGGTAGAGGTAGACCTTGAGGAGCGACAGGTCGCCATAGGCAGAGAGAGTTACAAGACGAGGAGCCTGTTGAGCCTGAGTTTGATGTTCCTGTTCCTCCAGTTGTTCAGCCTGATCAGCAGGGTATGTTTGACCCTGAGGCAGCTTTGTTCTATGCCCGAGTTGGCAGGATTGCGTTTGATGGTACTTTCGATCCGTTAGATTTTCTGCATGCGATCGAGACTAGGACTCGGACTGCTCATATCGAGTACCAGTGGATCATGATCGTTGAGTTGTCTATTGAGGGACCAGCTCTAGATTGGTTTATTCAGATGATCCAGCCCTATATGATGATGATGACTTGGGCTCAGTTTCGAGAGCGGTTTATGAGGAGATTCTGTCCAGAGCCTCTTCGTTTGAGCTATTGTCTTCGTCTGACTAGTATTTCTCATGGAGATCGATCTGTAGAGGAGTATACCCGAGAGTTTCTTCATCTGGGTAGATATGCTGAGGATCTGATGCGAGATTAATATTTCGCAGTTACTACGTACGTTACTGGTTTGGGTTCAACTTTTGCTGGTATGCCTACAGCAGGTCTTACTCTGGAGTCTGTGATCGAGTTGGTCAAGGAGATTGAGCTGAGACTAGTTAGGCAGGGAGCGATGCCTGATTATTACCAGCTAGGAGTTCAGTCGAGTGGATTGCAGGCTACTCCATATTCGAGTTTTCATGTTGGTTCGAGTAGTCAGCAGCGAGGTCCGACTCAGCAGAGTCAGAGACAGCAGCAGCGAGTGCATTGGAGCAGTAGACATGGCCATGGAGGTCAGCATAGATCGTTCAGATTCGGGTCAGGTGCTTCGAGCAGCAGCAGTGGTCGTAGTTCTGGATCAGCGGCCAGTGTTTGTCAGACTTGTGGTAGAGTCCATCAGGGACTGTGTTATCTGACACCACTGACATGCTTCAGATGCGGGCAGACAGGACATTTTGCTAGATCGTGTCCTTATTCCAGGTATCAGCAGCAGCAGATTCCGCGATTCCCACAGCAGTCGATTGCTAGTGCTGCACCCATGCCATTTCAGTTACCACCAGCCCAGCATCAGAGTTCCACTCAGTTTGTTCCACAGCAGAGTCGTGGTAGAGGTACTAGAGGAGGTGCCAGAGGTGTTGGCCAGGCTTCTACCAGTCAGCAGGGAGGTCGAGGTCAGGCCAGAGTTTTCCATCTTACTCCGCAGGATGCTCAGGCATCTAATGTAGTCGTGGCAGGTATTGTTTCTGTTTGTTACCTGGATGCTTGGGTTTTGTTTGATCCGGGTGCCACACATTCATTCATTTCTCCTATTTTTGCTTCTAAATCTTGTTGGCAAGCTTCGAGGATGGCTTTTCCTTTGTCTGTTGCCACTCCTCTGAGCAATTCTTTGGACACCGATATTGTTCTTTTTGGTTGTCCAGTTCTCGTGGGAGATAGAGAATTACCCGCTGATTTGATTCTTGTTGGATGTGATGGAGTTTGATGTTATTTTGGAAATGGATTGGTTATCTCAGCACTTTATCGTGGTAGATTGCAGGAATAAGGAGGTGACTTTTAGAATTCCTGGTGAAGAAGAATTTAAGTTTATGGGTGATAGGAGTTCAGTACCTCAGAATCTTATTTCTGCTATTACGGCTAGGAAGTTATTGAGGAAAGGTTGTCAGGGATATTTGGCATTGGTCAGGGATACGTCAATGGAGAAGTTGTCACTCACAGATGTTCCTGTTGCTAGTGAGTTTCCTAATGTTTTTCCCGAGGAGTTGCCAGGTTTACCACCTCACAGAGAGATTGAGTTCTGTATAGATGTGGTACCAGGTACTACTCCTATATCTATGCCACCCTATCGAATGGCTCCTGCAGAGTTGAAAGAGTTAAAGGATCAGTTGCAAGAGTTGTTGGATAAAGGTTTCATTAAACCTAGTGTTTCTCCTTGGGGTGCACCAGTCCTATTTGTGAAGAAGAAGGATGGTACCCTGAGACTGTGCATTGACTACAGAGAGCTGAATAAGGTGACAGTGAAGAACAAGTATCCTCTCCAGAGGATAGATGATTTGTTTGATCAGCTACAGGGTGCACAGTTCTTTTCTAAGGTTGACTTGAGGTCGGGTTATCATCAGCTACATATCAGTGAATCTGATATTCCTAAGATAGTGTTCCGCACTTGATATGGCCATTATGAGTTTCTGGTGATGTCTTTTGGTTTGACTAATGCACCAGCAGCTTTTATGGACTTGATGAACAGGGTATTCAGACCGTATGTGGATCAGTTTGTAGTAGTCTTCATTGATGATATACTGGTATATTCAAGGAGTATGGAGGAGCATGTATATCACTTGAGGATTGTACTACAGACATTGAGAGATCATCAGCTTTATGCTAAATTCTCAAAGTGTGATTTCTGGATGGAGAGTGTTTCTTTTCTTGGACACGTAGTGTCTAAAGAAGGTATTCAGGTTGATCCATAGAAGATTAAGGCAATATCTGAGTGGCCTATACCGACTTCTGTCACAGAGATTCGAAGTTTTTTGGGTTTAGCCGGGTATTATAGGCGGTTTGTGCAGGATTTTTCCAGGATAGAAGCCCCTATAACTCGCTTGACTCAGAAGAATGTTAGATTTGAATGGTCAGAAGCTTGTGAGAATAGTTTCCAGTTGTTGAAGGAGAAGTTGACCACAGTGCCAGTATTAGCTTTGCCTAATAGTGTGGATAAGTTCACGGTTTACTGTGATGCCTCTAGAATTGGTCTTGGTTGTGTGTTGATGCAGAATGGAAGGGTGATAGGCTATGCTTCGAGGTAGTTGAAGAAGCATGAGCAGAACTATCCTACACATGATCTTGAGATGGCTGCAGTGATCTTTGCTTTGAAGATTTGGAGACATTATTTGTACGGGGTGACTTGTGAGATATTTACTGATCACAAGAGCCTTAAGTACATTTTTTAGCAATGAGATCTGAATTTGAGGCAGAGAAGATGGTTGGAATTGTTGAAGGATTATGATTATGAGATCTTATATCATCCGGGTAAAGCTAATGTGGTAGCAGATGCCTTAAGTAGGAAGTCCTCAGGTAGTCTTGCTCACATCGGTGTTGAGAGAAGACCATTGATCCAGGAGTTGCATCTGTTGGTGGATCAAGGTCTGATGATGAAGATCAGTAGATCAAGTGGATTGCTAGCTCAGTTTAAAGTACGATCTGTACTGAGGGATAGGATTAAAGCAGCTCAGAGCCGAGATCCCATTCTGGAAGAGCTTGCAGAGAATGTTCGAGCAGGGAAGTTCACTAATTTCACACTTGATGATGACGGTGTGTTGTGGATCAGTGGTAGATTGTGTGTTCCTGACGTGGATGATTTAAGAGAGGAGATTTTAGAGGAAGCACATTCTACAACTTATAGTGTACATCCAGGTGTTACTAAGATGTACCACAGTATTAGAGATTTATACTGGTGGGATGGATTGAAGAAGGATGTCACTGATTATGTTGCAAAATGGTTGACGTGTCAACAAGTGAAAGCCGAACATCAGAAGCCTTTTGGGAAGCTTTAGCCTCTTCCTATTCTCGAGTGGAAGTGGGAAAGGATAGCTATGGATTTTGTGGTCGGTTTACCTCGTTCGAAGGATGGATAATTTTTTTTTTTTTTATTTTTTTTTTTTTTTTTTTTTTTTGTGTGGGTCTTTGACCTCGTTCGAAGGATGGATACGATTCCCTCTGGGTGATTGTAGATAGATTGATGAAGTCTGCACATTTTTTTCTGTAAAAGCAAATATTCAGTTGCTAGATTGGCGAAGTTGTATGTGAAGCATATTGTGTGCCTTCATGGAGTACCTGTGTCCATTGTGTCAGATAGAGGTTCAGTGTTTACCTTCTCGTTTTTGGCAGAAGTTGCAAGGCAGTGATGGGGCACTAGGTTGGATTTCAGTACTGCTTTTCATCCTCAGACAGATGGCCAGTCTGAGAGGACGATCCAGACACTGGAAGAATTGTTGAGGATGTGTGTCCTGGATTTGGAAGGTAGCTGGGATGATCATTTGTCGCTTGTTGAGTTTGCATATATAATAACTACCATAGCAGTATTGGTATGGCACCGTATGAAGCGTTATATAGAGGAAGTGTAGATCCCCTTTGAGTTGGGACGAGATTGGTGAGAGAGCTTTGACTGGACCTGAAATGGTTCAGGATGCTGCAGAGAAGTTTGCCTTGATTAAACGAAGATTAGAGACCGTAGTTAGCAGATAGAAGAGTTATACGGATCTAGGCGCAGAGATGTGGAGTTTCAGGTTGGAGATTTTGTTTCTTGAAAGCATCTCCGATGAAGGGTGTAATGAGATTTGGCAGGAAGGGTAAGTTAACAACCGAGATACATTGGACCATTGAGATTCTGGAGAGAGTTGGCACTGTTGCATATCGATTGGATTTGCCTCGAGTATGTCACAGGTGCATCCAGTATTTCATATCTCGATGTTGAGGAAGTATATTCGCACCCTTCTCACATGTTGCAGCAGCCCAGCGATGTAGAAGTGAGTGAAGATTTGACGTTTGTGGAAGAACTTGTGGCGATCGTTGATTATCAAGTTCGACAGTTGCGATCGAAGCAGATTCCGATGGTCAAGGTTCTGTGGCATAGCGATAGAGTCGAGGAGCATACGTGGGAGACTGAAGCTGAGATGCGAGCTTCTTACCCGTATCTCTTTCCTTCTTCTTCATGTTTTCTGGAATTCGGGGACGAATTCTTGTAAGGGGGGAAGACTGTAATATCCCGTGTTTTTAAATATTTTTACACTGTATCGGGATATGCAGTGTCAATAATTTTTGTATATATATCTTACGATATTTTTACGAGTTGATATGTAAATTTAAACTCTATTAAGTGTACTTATTTACAGTGCTTTACGTAAAATTTTCCCAGGACTTCATTTTCGGGGGAAATTTTCACGTAAATAATTTATTATTAATATTTTAAATATATTTTCGGACTTGCATGAACTCATACATATTTTTAAAATACTAAATAAAGCTTGTGTGTGATATATTTATTAATTAGGGTTTAATATTATCCTAATATTTATTAATTATTTATTAGTTTTATTATTATTTAATTATTTTTATTTAGTATAAATTATTAAATTATTAAAATCTTAAGTGTGGATGTAAATTTTTCTAAATATTTTATTAAAATTATTTTTTTATTTATTTTTCTTTCTTTTTCTTTTCTTTCTTTTTTCTTCTTCTTCTTCTTCCTTCTCCCGTGCGCCCGACCCACCATCCCTCACCATTGCTACCCCAGCCTCACGGCCGTCAGAGTGCCTTCTCATGCGTGTCCGCGTCTCCCTCCGCTGCCCTCGCCGTCCCAGCCGTCTTCTCCAGTAGTGGCTTCTGCTGATTTCTGCCATTTTTGGCCGAAATCCTCTCCTCGCCGTTTCTTCCTCTTCCGACCACCATTTTCAACACTGCCAGTCTCTTTATTCTCCTTGAGCTCCGATGAGTGTGATTCTAGCTTTTTTTTGAGCTAAAATGGTCTAGAATTGCTTAGGTTTCGAATTTTCAATTTCGGTCATATTAGGGTTTTTGATTTTTTTGAGCTTTGAATTGATTGATTCATGAAAACTTCCTTCACAAATTTTGTTCCTAGTAGCTTAATATACATGTGTGAATTTTGTGGAATTTTTGGAGATTGTTTGGATTTTTGGGTATTTTGAATATTTTAATATTATTTTCTAATTTTCGGAAATTAAATATTAAATTATGAAATTGTGTTTTATGGTTAAATTAGGTGTTGAAATGAATTATAGGAATTTATTTGAATTTTTATGAATTTCTAAGTATTTATTTTGAATTATTTGAGTTTATGTAAATTTGAGAAGTTAGGGTTAAATGTGTTTTATTTGAATTTAATTGGATAATTGGGTTTAATTATTGATATTATTGATAATATGTTGATAAAATTAATTTTGGATATTGTATAATTTTTGGTGAATTTTTGAAGTAATTTTAGTATATTTATATATATAGGGGTATTTTGGTAATTTTACCCTAAATGGCTAAAAATGTAATTTAATTGGTTTTAATATTATTAAGGTATAAAAATGATTTCTACAACTTATTTGGTTTTTTAACTAATTAAAACTATTTTTTCGTGAATTTCAATTATATATATAATACAACACGGTTTTTCTAATAAAATGAGTTTTTATTGGTTTTTAATGTGTTTAAAGGTTAATTATGTAATTTCTACTTATAAAATGAAATTCTATGTTATAAGGATATTTTTGGTATTTTCAGAATTATTCTGTGTTTGTGGACCCCGGTCGATAGATTGTAGTCTGGAGTCCGATCGAGGGGTTGTGGTTGAGTATTGAGCTTATATTTCGAAGTGTGTTTCTTTGCAGGGTGCGCTCTACTCTTTTGAGTAGAGAGATGTTCATTTTACAAGGGAGGTTCTGTCGAATTTTCGGTAGAATTCTCGTAAAAGCTGATATCCAGTCGAACCCTAATTTCTAATTCTAGTTTAATACTCTAGATCGAATTCTAGGATTTCTGTTAGGTTTATTCTAATGTCTGTCGTTATTGCTTGTTTAGTTGCGCCGAGACCGAGGGCTAGTGGTCCAGGCCCGTCGGACTTGTCTCGTGGAGCGCACTAGGTGAGTTACTATACTATATATATATGCTTAGGATGCATGATTTAGAAAGCATGTTTTATGTTGATTAAATATGCATAAATAATTTGATTATTTCTTAAGTTTATATTAAGTATATTTTGGTTTATTTTTGTATATAATAAATTATATACATGTTTTGTTAATAAAATATATTTAAAATGTTTTTAAATATATTTTTAGTTTAATTTATATTTGACTGGATTATTTGACGTATATATATACTCGAAATATACCTGGTTTACTTTTGGTATATTTCTAGTATATATATGGTTTATGTTGATATTTTATTGAACTTCATGCCTCATTTATTTTTGTGAATGAATGTTTTATATTATTCATTAATGAAGGTATCAATAGAACGTGCTACCTAGTGGCAGCACTAGGACCGAGTATGTACCCGTACGCCTATAGTATTTAGGCTATAATACTAACTTATTTGTGGATATTGATTGAGTATGATTATGATATGTGTGAGATAGGATTGGAGGTGTGATTGCTGGAGCTCGGTTGACCATGTGTCTCGGGGCCAATCACACTGACAGTCAGACTGCTGGAGCTCGGTTGACTTAGTGTCTCGAGGCCAGTCTACTGTCCAAATGGATTAAGTGGATATTTTGGAATAAGTGAGCATGTGTGGCTAGAGTGTTGTCTAACACTATTTCCGAAGTTGCGATATTCTAGGGTTCTATGTGATCCTTTATAAACGATGATTTTCAATAAAACATAAAATGATTTTTCTGCATTTGTGTGAATTTGCCTGTATATATAGATAGATATATACTGTTGATTGTATGCATTGTCACTTAGTATGTATGTATATATATATAGTAATTCACTCAGTGAGGTCTGACTCCCCTCGTTGACTATTTTTCAGGAGAGTCAACATCTTCAAACCTCAGTAGCAGGTCGATACGCCGGATTTCTTCCGCCCCTGCTTCTTTGTGTAAATTACTTACTTGAGTCTTATTTTTATAATCTAGACACTGCAGTAGTTGTGAATTAAAATGTGGGATTTCATGTATTTTATTTAAAAGATGTATTATATTGAAACTAGATTTGTATTAAAGAGATTATATATATGTGATGAGATGAGATTTGATTTAAAGTCCAGTGATGAAAATGTTATTATTATAATTTGATTTTTATTTCCGCTGCATATTATATGGTTATTGTTATTATTGCATGATTTATTTTATTTTTAGGCTGTTACAGGGTTCCGGATTCAAAGAATTCTCGTTCCCTAGCGTCGGTCATGGCCCCTGTTTTGGGTCGTGACAGTTTACATTCGGTATATTTATGGTTGATTTTGAATTTATTTAGCATATATATATTTGAAATATACTTATTATATTTTAGGTATATTTCTGGTTTATTTCGTCATTATGAATGTTTTTTATGTTTAAATATGCATTATTTATTTTCTGTAGGTACATTGAATTTTATTGAAGGATATCATTATAATATCCAATGTTTTTAATATTTTTTATACGCATCGGGATATGCAATGTTAATAATTCTTATATATAATATTGATATTTTATGAGTTTGTTATTTAATTAAAGCTAATTTTAATTGTTTTATATTATTTTAAGTACTTTACGTAAAATTTTCCCGAAACTTGCATTTTCGGGGAAATTTACACGTAAGTAATTTAATATTAATTATTTTAAATGTATTTACAAAATTGCATGAGTTCATACATTATTTTAAATGTCATATTAAATATATATATATATATATACATGCACATATATCTACATAATTAATTGAATTAGGGTTTATTTCCATTAAGTCATACTATATTATATAGTTATTATTTAGTTAGCATGTGTATGTGTACATATATATATTATTGTGTATTTTAAAATATGTGGTGTGTGATTTTCTTAAATATTATATTAATATATTTATTAAAAAATTATTAAAGTTATATATATATAAACTTTGCAAAATTCCAAACCTACCCCCCCCCCCCCCCACCACTTTTCTTCTTCCTCCCGATGCCACCTCTTCCCCCTTCCCGCTGCAACTCCAGCCGACTACCGTCGGTGTGCCTCCCAGACGTCCACCCTCTTCCTCCAGCAGCTCTGCCACCTCCCCTTCACCCTTTTCGACACCGATGAAGCCAAGAAAAATCATTTTGGTCGAAAGTTGCATCTTCCTCCACACCTCGCGATTCCGGCCATCAAATCCCCTCTTTCCAATGTTGTTGAACTCCTCTGAAGCCATAGAAGATGATTCCAAGCTTTATTTGAGCTTAAAAACTCAATTTGGTAAGGTTTTTGTTAATTTTTCAAATTTGGCCATTTTAGATTTTCCATTTTTTTGAGCTTCAATTGATCGATTCATGAAAAATCCTTTAACAAATGTTGATCCTAGTAGCTTAATATTCATGTGTGAATTTTTGTAGAATTTTTTGGAAATTATTTTGATTTTTGGGTATTTTTGAATATTTATTATTATTTTCTAATTTTCGAAATTAATTAATTAAATTATGAAATTATGTTTTATGATAAATATAGTGTTGAAATGAATTATAGAAATTTATTTGGAATTTTTGTGAATTTTTATGTATTTATTTTGAATTTATTTATTTTATGTAATTTTGGAAAAATAGGGTTAATTGTGTTTTTAATTGAAATTAATTAGTTTATTGAGTTTATTTATTGATATTATTGATATATATGTTGAGAAAATTAATTTTGTGCAATTATATTATTTTGGTGAATTTTTGGATTTATTTTAGTATATTTATATATAGGGGTATTTTGGTAATTTTACCCTAAATTGGCTAAAAATGTAATTAAATTGGGTTTAATAGTTATTTAAGGTATAAAAATGATTTCTAAAAATTATTATTATTTTTAACTAATTAAAACTATTTTTCGTGAATTATTTTCAAATTATATATATAATACGATTTTTTCTAAATAAATGAGTTTTTAATCGGTTTTTACTGTGTTTTAGGGTAATTATGTCAATTGCTACTTATAAAATGTATTTTAGTATATAAGGGTATTTTGTAAATACTCTGTGAATTATGGATCTCGATCGGTAAACTGTAGCTTGGAGTCCGAACGAGGGGTTGTGATTGTGATTCTGTGTCTATTTTTTGAAGTGTGTTTTTTTTACAGGGCCGGCTCTACTCTTTGAGTAGAGAGATGTCCATTTTACAGGGGAGGTTCTATAGAATTTTCGTTAGAATTCTCGTAAAACGTGATATCCGATCGAATTCTGATTTAATTATGTGTCTAATATTCTAGATTGAGTTTCTAGGATTTTCTATTAGGTTTATTCTGATGTCTGTTATTATTTTTTATTCGTCTGAAACCGAGGCCTAGTGGGACCAAGCCTGTCGACCCATCTCGAGGAGCGCACTAATTCTGAGTTACTATTCTATATTATATGCTCTAGGGTGATGATTTTAGACATCTATGTTTTATTTTGACTAAAAATGCACAATGGTATTAATTAGTACTTGAGTTTATTTTAGTTTACTTTTGGTATATTTTAAACTATATGCATGTTTTATTAATGAATTATGTTTAAAATGTTTTTAGTATATTTCTAGTTTATTTTGTAATTTAATTGGATTTATTTGAAGTATATATACTTGAAATATACCTAGTTTACTTTTGGTATATTTCCGTATAGATATAGTTATTGTTGCTATTATATTTAAATTCATACATCATTTATTTTTATGAATGTATGTTTATATTTCAATGAAGAATATCAATAGAACGTGCTACCTAGTGGGCAGCACTAGTGTAATATCCCGTGTTTTTAAATATTTTATACTGTATCGGGATATACAGTGTTAATAATTTTCGGATATATATTATGATATTTTACGAGTTGATATGTATTTAAAACCTATTTTAATTATTGTGTATTATTTTAAGTGCTTTATGTAAAATTTTCCTGAAACTTTCATTTTCGCGGAAAATTTTCACGTAAATATTTTATTATTAATTATTTTAAATATATTTACGGATTTGCATGAACTCATACGTATTTTTAAATTACTAAATAAAGCCTATGTGTACTTATTTATTTAATTAGGGTTTAATTAATATTACCCTAATATTTTATTATTTGTTTATTAATTTTATTGTTATTTAATTATTTTATTTATTATTAAATTGTAAATAATAATGTGTGGTGTATGATTTTTTCCAAATATTTATATAAAATTATTATTTTTATTTATTTTTTTCTTTTTTTCTTTTTCTTTTTCTTTTCTTTTCCTTTTTCTTTTCTTTTCTTTCTTCTTCTTCTCTTCCTTCCCGTGCCCGATCACCAACCACCATCTGCAACTGCCGTTCCCTTGCCTTCGATGTGCCGCCAGCAGCTCTGCCTTCCCCAGCCAGCTACTCCACCGCCCCAAGCTTCTTCCCCGGTGTCGGCTAGCCCCATTTTCCCGATTTTGGCCGAAACTCCTCTCCTCGCCATTCACCAACTTTCTGGCCACCGTTTTTGACACCGCCAATCTCTTTCTTCTCCTTGAGCTCTAGTGAGTGTGATTCTAGCTTTGGTTTGAGCTGAAATGGTCTTGATTTGCTTAGGTTTCGAATTTTCAATTTCGGCCATATTAGGGTTTTTTGATTTTTTGAGCTTCGAATTGCTTGATTAATGAAAAATCCCTTCACAAATGTTGATCCTAGTAGCTTAATCTGTGGAATTTTTAGAGATTATTTTGATTTTTGGGTATTTTTGAATATTTTAATATTATTTTCTAATTTTCGAAAATTAATTATATAAATTATGAAATTGTGTTTTATGGTTAAATTAGGTGTTGAAATGAATTATAGGAATTTATTTGGAATTTTTATGAATTTCTAAGTATTTATTTTGAATTATTTGAGTTTATGTAATTTTGGGAAAATTAGGTTAAATGTGTTTTTATTTGAAATTAATTGGTTAATTGAGTTTAATTATCGATATTATTGATAAATATGTTGAGAAAATTAATTTTGGATAATTATACTATTTTTGGTGAATTTTTGAAGTAATTTTAGTATATTTATATATATAGGGGTATTTTGGTAATTTTACACAAAATTGGCTAAAAATGTAATTTAATTGGTTTTAATAGTTATTTAAGGTATAAAAATGATTTCTATAAATTATTTGGTGTTTTTAACTAATTAAAACTAATTTTCGTGAATTATTTTCAATTATATATATAATATACGATTTTACTAATAAAATGAGTTTTTATCGATTTTTACTATGTTTTAAGGTTGATTAAGTAATTTCTACTTATAAAACGTATTTCGGTGATATAAGGGCATTTTTGGTATTTTTATATTATTCTGTGATTGTGGACCCTGATCGGTAGACTGTAGTTTGGAGTCCGACCGAGGGGTTGTGGATTTACTGTTGAGCCTGTTTTTCGAAGTGTATTTCTTTGCAGGGTCGGCTCTACTCTTTGAGTAGAGAGATGTCCATTTTACAAGGGAGGTTCTGTCGAATTTTTGGGTAGAATTCTCGTAAAACGTGATGTCCAGTCGAACCCTAATTCTGTTTCTGTGTTTAATATTCTAGATCGAATTCTAGGATTTCTGTTAGGGTTATTCTGATTTTTATCGTTACTGTTTGTTTAGTTTCGTCGAGACCGAGGGCTAGTGGACCAGGCCCGTCGGATCTGTCTCGTGGAGCGCACTAATTTGTGAGTTGCAATTTTATATATATATGCTTAAGATACATGATTTAGAAATGCATGTTTTATTTTGATTAAATATGCATAAATAATTTGATTATTTCTTAAGTTTATATTTATTTTATTTTGTTTTATTTTTTGGTATATATTAAATTATATGCATGTTTTGTTAATAAATTATATTTAAAATGTTTTTAAATATATTTCTAGCTTAATTTATAATTTGATTGGATTCATTTGATGTATATATACTCGAAATATACCTGGTTTACTTTTGGTATATTTTCGGTATACATATGGTTTATATTGTTATTTTATTTAAATTCATGCATCATTTATTTGTGAATGGATGTTTTATATTTATTAATGAAGGATATCAATAGAACGTGCTACCTAGTGGGCAGCACTAAGACCCAGTACGTACCGGTACGCCTATAGTATTTAGGCTATATTACTAACCATTTTTGGATATTGATTAAATATGATTATTTGATGTGTAAGACATGGTTTGTGGGTGTGATTGTTGGAGCTCGGTTGACCAAGTGTCTCGGGGCCAATCACACCGACAGTCAGACTGCTGGAGCTCGGTTGACCAAGTGTCCTCGGGGCCAATCACACCGACAGTCAGACTGCTGGAGCTCGGTCGACTTAGTGTCTCGGGGCCAGTCTACTGTCTAAATGGATTAAGTGGATATATTTGGATTAAGTGAGCCTATATGGCTAGAGTGTTGTCTAACACTGATTGAGGTTTCGATATCATAGGGTTCTATTTGATCCTTTATAAAAGATGATTTTCAATGAAATATATATAAAATGATTTTCTGCATCTGTGTGAATTTGCGTGTATATATACATATTATATATATATACTATTGACTGTATGCATTGTCATTTAGTGTGTATGTATATATATTATAGTAATTCACTCAGTGAGGTCTGACTCCCCTCCGTTGATAATTTTTCAGGAGAGTCAACATCTTCAGACCTCAGTAGCAGGCCTATACGCTGGATTTCTTCCCCCCCGGCTTCTTTGTGTAAACTGCTTACTTGAGTTTTATTTTTATAATCTAGACACTGCAGTAGTTGTAAATTAATTGTGGGATTTTATGTATTATATTTATGCGAGATATTGTATTATACTTGAACTGGATTTGTATGAAAGGATTTATATATGGGAGATGGATATTATTTTGGATATTTATGATTTTTATTTCCACTGCATTACATATTGTTATTATTATTGCATGTTTTATTTTATTTTTAGGCTTGTTATGGGTTTCGGATTTGAAAGAATTCTCATTCCCTAGCGCCGGTCATGGCCCCTATTTTGGGTCGTGACAACTAGGACCGAGTACGTACCGGTACGCTGATAGCATTTAGGCTATATTACTAACCATTTGTGGATATTGATTGGATATGATTATTTGATGTGTGAGATATGATTTGGGAGTGTGATTGTTGGAGCTCGGTTGACCAAGTGTCTCAGGGCCAATCACACTAACAGTCAAACTGTTGGAGCTCGGTTGACTTAGTGTCTCGAGGCCAGTCTACTGTCTAAATGGAATAAGTGAATATTGTGGAATAAGTGAGCCTGTGTGGCTAGAGCATTGTCTAACACTGTTTGAGGTTGCGATTTTCTAGGGTTCTATTTGATCCTTCATAAACTGTGATTTTGAATAAAAATATATAAAATGATTTTTATTGCATTTGTGTGTATTTGCTTGTATACATACATATTATATATACTTTTGATTGTGTGCATTGGCATTTAGTATGCATGTATATATATTATAGTAATTCACTCAGTGAGGTCTGACTCCCCTCCGTTGACTATTTTTCAGAGAGTCATTGTCTGTAGACTCTAGTAGCAGGCCCTTGTACGCCGGATTTCTTTCACCCCGACTTTATTATGTAAACTGCTCACTTGAGTTTTATTTTATGATCTAAACACTGCAGTAGTCGTAAAAATTGTTAAAAGATATTGTGTTATATTTGTATGAGATATGTACTTTAAATATTTGAACTGAAACTTGTATTAAAGATTTATTTTTATGAGATGAGGATTTGATTAAATCCCGTGGCGGATTATTATTTTGATATTTATGATTTTATTCCGCTACATAGTATTTTAATTATTTGTTGTTATTATTACTATTGCATGTTTTATTTTATTTTAGGCTTGCTACGGGTTCTGGATTCAAAAGAATTCCCATTCCCTAGCGCCGGTCATGGCCCTATTTTGGGTCGTGACATCAATAGAACGTGCTACCTAGTGGGCAACACTAGGACCG
The DNA here is from genome assembly GCA_947683625.1 of Mallotus nudiflorus. Lineage (NCBI taxonomy): Eukaryota > Viridiplantae > Streptophyta > Magnoliopsida > Malpighiales > Euphorbiaceae > Mallotus > Mallotus nudiflorus. The sequence continues at coordinate 81,854 of CANTUR010001211.1, forward strand.
TGTACATACTGATGCGATATATTTAGAGTTGAGTTATAAATCACTTGAGAGTGACATTTATTTGACTGATTGATTTTGAGATTAATGTGATTGAATAGTATGGTTGCTGAAGCTCGGTTGACCTAGTGTCTCATGGCCAATCACACTGATAGTGAGACTATTGGAGCTCGGTTGACCTTAGTGTCTTGGGGCCAGTCTACTGTCTAAATGGAATAAGAGAATTAATTTGGAATTAAGTGAGCCTGTATGGCTAGAGAGATATTTTTGGTTGAGGTTACATATAATTAGGGTTCTATTTGATCCTTCATCCAAATAAATGTTTTTTCAGTATTTATTATACATAAAAGTGATTTCAGCATTTGTGTGAAATTCTTGTATATATATATATATATATATATATATATATATATATATATATATATATATTATATATATATATATATATATATATATATTATACCTGATGTTTGATTGCATATGAAATTAGGAGGTGCATGTATATATAATATAATAATTCACTTAGTGAGGTTTGACTTCCCTCAGTTGTTTATTTTTACAGGAGATTCTTCTTCCTCAGACCTCAGTAGTGGGCCTATACGCCGGACGTCTTCAACCCTAGCTAGTTTATGTAAATTACTTATTTGACTTTTATTGTACTGTAAATGCAGTAGTAGCAGTAGTACTTTGTATCTGTAGAATGGTTGTTTTAATGTCAAAGACCTTTCTCTGAATATTGTATGAAATGTTTTTATTTTATGATATGGCATCAAGTATTTATTTTATATTGATTTAAGTTTTCATTCTGGTGTATTTTATTTATTTATTACATGTGTTTTTATTTTTAAGGCTTGCTACGGGTTCTAGATTGAAAGAATTCTAGAATTCTCATTCTCTAGCGCTGGTCATGACTCCCGGTTTGGGTCATGACAAGTTGGTATCAGAGCAAAGTTTGTATTAGAGCCTAGGTTGTTAGAGTTGTGGACCTAGGTTTTCAAGGGTCTTATTTTCTTTGAAACTACTGCAGTTTGTTTAGGTTCAAGTATGTCTTTGATAAGTTTTTCTTGATTTAGTATTCTACGTAATCCTTAGATTATTTATTTTGTCTGAATCTCTTTAGTTTGTCTTTTCAAAATGAGGAGGCGAGCGCGTGTCGCTCCACCGATTGTTAAGGCCGAGGATGATGAGTCCTTTCAGGATGAGGTTTTACCTCCTGAGTTGCCAATGAGGCATAGAGGCCGAGGTAGAGGTAGACCTCGAGGAGCGGCAGGTCACCGTAGACAGCAAGAGCTACAGGATGAGGAACCTGTAGAGCCTGAGTATGCGGATGTTCCGATACCTCCAGTTGCACCACTGATTCAGCCTGCCTACCAATAGGGTATGTCTGACCTTGAGGCAGCACTATTCTACGCCAGAGTTGGTCGAATAACTTTTGATGGGACATCAAATCTGTTAGATTTCCTACATATGATTGAGATGAGGACTCAGAATGCTCACAGCGAGTATCAGAAGATCATGATTGTCGAGTTATCAGTTGAGGGACTAACCCTGGATTGGTTCATCTTGATGATTCAGCCATACATGATGATGATGGCTTGGGCTCAGTTCAGAGAGAGATTTATGAGGAGATTCTACCCAGAGCCACTTTATATGAGCTATCTACTTTGGCTGATGAGCATCACCAGAGGAGACAAATCTGGTGAGGACTACACCAGAGAGTTTCTCTGACTCGGTAGATATGTAGAGGATTTGATGAGAGATTAGTATTTTACTATCACTACATACATCGTTGGTTTGGGTTCTGCTTTTACTGGGATGCCTACAGCGGGCCTTACTTTGGAATCGATGATAGAGTTGGCCAAGGAGATTGAGTTGAGATTAGTCAAGCAAAGAGCTATGCCTGATTATTATTAGTTGGGCATACAGTCTGGAGGATTTCAGACTACTCCATATTCGACCTTTAAGATTGGTTCGAGTAGTCAGCAGAGAGGCTCAGTACAGTAGAGCTAGAGGCAGAAGTAGAGAGTGCATAGGAGTAGTAGACATGGCCGTGGGGGATATCACAAACCAATTAGATTTGGGTCAGGTACTTCTAGCAACAGTAGAGGTTAGAGTTCAGGATCAGCATCAGCAACTAGTGCTTGTTAGACGTGTGGTAGAGTCCATCAGGGACCATGTTATATGGTGCCACTGACTTGTTTTTTATGCAGACAGACGGGACACTTTGCCAGATCATGTCCCTATTCTAGTTTTTAGCCACAGTAGATTCTGCAATTTTTCACAGTAGTCAATTACTAGTGCAGCACCAGTTCCTTTTTAGTTGCCTCCAGCTCAGCACCTGAGTTCGACTCAGATTGTTGCTTAGCAGGGACGTGGTAGAGGTACCAGAGGAGGTGACAGAGGTTTTGGTCAGGCTTTTACTAGTCAACAGGGAGGTCGAGGTCAGGCCAAGGTTTTCCACCTCACTTAGCAGGATGCTTAGGCATCTAAAGCCGTTGTGGCAAGTATTATTCTTGTTTGTTACCTGGATGCTTGGGTTTTGTTTGATTCGAGTGCCACACATTCCTTCGTAGCTCCTATGTTTGCTTTGAGTCATGTTAGCAACCTTCGAGGATGGCTTTTCCTTTGTCTATCACCACTCCTCTAAGCGATTCATTGGACACTGACATTGTTCTTTCTAGTTGTCCAATGTTTATCAGTAGTAGAGAATTGCCTACAGAATTGGTGTTGTTAGACGTGATGGAGTTCGATGTGATTTTGGGTATGGATTGGTTGTCTCAGCACTATGCCATTATGGATTGTCAGAGTAAATAGGTGATTTTCATAATTCCTAACGAAGAAGAGTTTAAGTTTATGGGTGATAAGAGTTCTGCACCTCAGAATCTCATCTTCGCTATCATGGCTAGAAAGATGCTGAGGAACGGTTGTCAGGGATATTTGGCATTAGTCAGGGATACTTTAGTGGAGAAGTTGTCACTCACAGATGTTCTTGTTGCCTGTGAGTTTCCTGATGTTTTCCATGAGGAGTTGCCAGGTTTACCACCTCATAGAGAGATTGAGTTCTGTATAGATGTGGTTCCATACACCACTCCTATTTTGATGTCGCCTTATAGAATGGCTCCTATAGAGTTAAAAGAGTTAAAGGAGTAGTTGTAGGAATTTCTAGATAAGGATTTCATCAGACCTAATGTTTCTCCTTGGGGTGTACTAGTCCTGTTTATGAGGAAGAAGGATGGTACCTTGAGACTGTGCATAGACTATAGAGACCTGAATAAGGTGACTGTGAAGAACAAGTATCCTCTCCCGAGGATAGATGATCTATTTGATCAGCTTCAGGGTGCAAAGTTCTTTTCTAAGATTGATTTGAGGTCGGGTTATCATCAGTTGTGGATCAGTGAAGTCGATGTTCCTAAAATTACGTTCCGCACTCGATATGGCCACTATGAGTTTTTGGTGATGTCATTTGGGTTGACTAATACACCAGCTGCTTTCATGGATCTGATGAACAAGGTATTCAGACCATTTGTGGATCAGTTTGTGGTAGTCTTTATTGATGATATACTGGTGTATTTGAAGAGTAAGGAGGTGCAGTAACAGCCACCATGGACCTCCATTGATGTCGATGGTGCTTCCGTGTAAAGACCCAGTATTTTAAATTAAATAATATTATTTTGGGATATGCAGTATTAATAATTTTAAATTTTATTCGTATATTATTATTGCTAATTACTAATATTGATTACGTATTTTATTTTAAGAGAATTATTTATGTAAAAATATTTTATTTTTACATGGAATTAATATTTTTATCATTAATATTATTGTTATTAAATTTATTTTTATTATTATTATTATTATTATTATTATTATTATTATTGTTGTTGTTGTTGTTGTTATTATTATTATTATTATCATTGTTATTGTTATTATTATTATTAGTTTATTATTAAATTGATGGAAGGGTAATTTGATAATTTGATAATTAAATTAAAAAATATATATATATATAAAAGTCAAAAAAAATAAAAATTGGGTCAAAAGTCTTCTTTTTCACTCTTGGTCACCACCATCCAGCCACCACCGGAGCCGCTCACCTGCAACCAATGACCGCCGCTGCTTCCCCATCCCTCTAGCTGCCATCCGACGCCACCAGCCACTGTCGGGAACCGCTGCATCACTGGAAAATAGGAGAGGCTGAAACTTGAAGCTTTGCATCACCGGTGAGATTTCAGCCATCCCATCCCTTCAAACCGTCTCTTTCAAACGTCCTTAATCCGGTGAGTCCATTTCTGAGCTCCATTTGAGCTCAAAACCTCTAGATTTTTAGATATCTTCAATATTTAGTTTGTGTTTTAGGCTTTTTGAATTTTTTGAACTTGAATTAGGTTGATTCATGAAAACTTGCTTCACAAATGTTTGTTTGTTGTAGCTCAAGCTTCTTAAATATATTTTTTGTGAATTTTTTTAAATTAATTTGAATTTGGTTAATTTTTGATTATTTTAATATTAAATATTGAATTTTTGATAATTATGTTAATTAAGTATTTTTAATTTAAATTTAGTTAAATTAGTGTTTTTAATGTGAGTTAATATTTTTAGAATATTTAAAATAATTTTTGGTGAATTTATATAATTTTTAGGAATATTAATTATATTATGTATATTTTGTATTATTGAGTTAATTGTGTAATTTTGTGAAAATTATAGTTAAATAATATGTTTTAGATGATTTTAGAATTATATAGGGTATTAAAATGATTTTTTTAAATTATTTACTATTTTTAACTAATTAATACTAATTTTTGAAAATTATATTCAAATAATATATTATTTACTATTTTGATGATTAAATGGATTTTTTAATTACTTTTAATATATATTTAAGCTATTTGAATATATAAAAATGAATTTTTACTATTTTATATTGAATTATTGAAAAATTTGAATTTTAATAATATTATATTATTATTTAAGATTTTTATTTAATTATTGTGAAAATAATTGTATTTGATGTTTTATTGTTTAAATATTTTATATTTTGGTGTTTTGAGGATATTTTATAAAATTTATTGATTTTTAATATATTATTGTCACGACCCAAAACAGGGGGCTATGACCGGCGCTAGGGAACAAGAATTTTTTCGAATCCGGAACCCGTAGCAAACCTTAAAAGAAAAGCATGCAATAAAATCTAATAAATAAAATATTTATGCAACGGAGATTAAATCTCAAATAATAAAATGAATTCCTCAACTTCCTTTAATAAAAAAAATATCTCATCTCAAATCAGAAATAAAATTTCTTAATACAAATCTTCAGAGAAACGCTCTAAATTAAAATCTTATACATGTATAAAATCAAATACAACTCTCGACAGAATCAAATATAACTACTACTGCAGTGTCTAGAGTACAAAATAAAACTCAAGTAAATGATTTACATAATAGGGCTGGAGCGGAAGAAGTTCGGCGTATAGGCCTACTGCTGAGGTCTGAAGAAGAAGACTCTTCTGAAAAAAAATATCAACTGAGGGGAGTCAGACCTCACTGAGTGAATTGTTATAATATATATACACGCATTACTAAATGTCAAATGCAATCAATTATATGTATATAATAAATATATATACATGCATGTACACACAGATGCTGAAAATCACTTTATTTATAATATTGAAAAAAAATATTAGTTTAAGAAGGATCAAATAGAACCCTAAATGATCGTAACCTCAAACAACAGACATCACTCTAGCCATACAGGCTCACTTGTTTCCAAATAAATTCACTTAATCCTTATTGATAGTAGACTGGCCCCGAGACACTAAGTCGACCGAGCTCCAGCAGTCTGACTGTCAGTGTGATTGGCCCCGAGACACTAGGTCAACCGAGCTCCAGTAATCACACTCTCGTTCACCTCACACAACAATCAAATCAATCAAGTCATGATCCACAAATAGGTTAGTAATTTAACCTATAATCTATCGTCGTACTGGTACATACTCAGTCCTAGTGCTACCCACTAGGAAGCACGTTCTATTGATATCCTTCATTAAAAATAACTCATTTCTTTCATAAAATAATGATGCATGATATCATTATAAATAACATTATAAACCATATATATATACTAGAAATATACCTAAAATAAACTAAGTATATTTCGAGTATATATATACGTAAAATCAATTTAAATAAATCATGGAATATATTAAATTAAACCAATAATATTGTCACGACCCAAAACAGGGGCCATGACCGGCGCTAGGGAACGGGAATTCTTTCAAATCCGGAACCCGTAGCAAGCCTAAAAATAAAATAAATATGCAATAATAACCATAAAAATATAATATGCAGCGGAAAATAAAATCATAAATATTACAATATCATCCATAACAACTGGATATAATTCAAAACTCATCACATCGCATATATAATCTCATAAATGTATAATCTTATACAAATCCAGTTTTAACATAATACATCTCTTTAAAATAAAGTACATAAAATCCAATACTGTAATTTACAACTACTGCAGTGTCTAGATAAAATAAATAAGACTCAAGTAGACAATTTACATAAAGAAGCCGGGGCGGAAGAAATCCGGCGTATCGACCTGCTACTGAGGTCTGAGGAAGTTGACTCTCCTGAAAAATAGTCAACGGAGGGGAGTCAGACCTCACTGAGTGAATTACTATAGTATATATACATACACTCTAAGTGATAATGCAAACAGTCAACAGTATATGAGTAATATGTATATATACAGGCAAGTTCATACAGATGCAGAAAAATCATTTTATATATTTTGTCTGAAAATCAACTTTTATGAAGGATCACATAGAACCCTAGAATATCGCAACCTCAGAAAAATAGTGTTAAACAACACTCTAGCCATACAGGCTCACTAATTCCAAATATATCCACTTAATCCATATGGACAGTAGACTGGCCCCGAGACACTAAGTCAACCGAGCTCCAGCAGTCTGACTGCCAGTGTGATTGGCCCCGAGACACTTGGTCAACCGAGCTCCAGCAATCACACCCACAAACCACATCTCACACATCCAATAATCATAATCAAATCGATATCCACAAATAGTCAGTAATAAAGCCTAAATACTATAGGCGTACCGGTACGTACTCGGTCCTAGTGCTGCCCACTAGGTAGCACGTTCTATTGATATCCTTCAGTAATAAATAATAAAACATTCATTCACAAATACATGATACATGAATTTAAATAAATCAACAATATAAACCATATATATACCGAAAATATACCAAACATAAACCAGGTATATTTTGAGTATATATACGTCAAATAAATTCAATCAAATCATGAATTAAACTAAAAATATATTTAAAAACATTTTAAATATATTTTATTAATAAAACATGTATATAATTTATTATATACCAAAAATATACTTGAATATAAATCATGTTATTTATGCATAATTAGTCAAAATAAAACATGCATTTTCTAAATCATGCATCCTAAGCATATATATATAATATAGTAACTCACCTAATGCGCTCCACGAGACAGGTCCGACGGGCCTGGTCCACTAACCCTCGGTCTCGGCGCAACTAAACAAGAAATAATTACTCGACATCAGAATAACCCTAACAGAAATCCTAGAATTCAATCTAGAGTATTAAATACAGAATCGAAAATTAGGGTTCGACTGGATATCACGTTTTACGAGAATTCTACCGGAAATCCGGCAGAACCTCCCCTGTAAAACAGACATCTCTCTACTCAAAAGAGTAGAGCCGACCCTGCAAAGAAAATACACTTCAAAAATAAACACCACAATCAATCACAACCCCTCGGTCGGACTCCAGACTACAATCTGTCGACCGGGGTCCACAAACACAGAAAATATATTCAAATATACCAAAAATATCCTTAAATCATAAAAATACATTTCATACGTAGAAATTACATAATTAACCTTGAAACACTGTAAAAATCGATTAAAACTCATTTTATTAGAAAAACCGTATATTATATATATAATTGAAAATAATTCCCGGAAAATAGTTTTAATTAGTTAAAAATACCAAATATTTTGTAGAAATCATTTTTATACCTTAAATAAATATTAAAACCAATTAAATTACATTTTTAGACAATTTAGGGTAAAATTACCAAAATACCCCTATATATATATATATACCTAAATTACTTCAAAAATTCACTAAAAATCATACAATTATCCAAAATTAATTTTCTCAACATATTTATCAATAATATCAATAATTAAACTCAATTAACCAATTAAATTCAAATAAAAACACAATTAACTTAATTTTACAAAATCACATAAACTTCAATAATTAAAAATAAATACTTAGAAATTCATAAAAATTCCAAATAAATTCCTATAATTCATTTCAACACCTAATTCAACCATAAACTCCAATTTCATAATTTAAATAATTAATTTCCGAAAATTTGAAAATAATATTAAAATATTCAAAAATACCCAAAAATCCAAACAATCTCCAAAAATTCTACAAAAATTCATACATGAAGATTAAACTACCAGGAACAACATTTGTGAAGGAAGTTTCCATGAATCATCCAAATTGAAGCTCAAAAAAATCGAAAACCAAAAGTGGCCGAAATATTCAACTCAAAACCTAAGCAATTCTAGACCGTTTTAGCTCAAACAAAAGCTAGAATAACACTCACCGGAGCTCAAGGAGAAGATAGAGACCGGCGGTGTCGAAAACGGTGGTCGGAGGAGGGAGAAACCACGGTGGCAAAAATGGTGGTCCGGCGGCACCCACGGGAGAAGAAAGAAGAAGAAGAAGAAAAAGAAAAAGAAAGAAAAGGAAAGAGAAAAGAAAAGAAAAAGAAAGAAAAAGGAAAAGAAAAAGAAAAAAAAAAAAGAAAAAAGAAAAAAAATAAATTTTAATAATTTAATAATAAATAAAATAATCAAATAATAATAAATAAATAATAAAATATTAGGGTAATAATAAACCCTAATTAAATAAATATACACACACAAGCTTTATTTAATAATTTAAAAATACGTATGAGTTCATGCAAACCCGTAAATACATTTAAAATAATTAATAATACATTGTTTACGTGAAAATTTCCCCGAAAATGAAAGTCCCGGGAAAATTTTACGTAAAATACTGAAAATAATAGACAGTAATTAAAATAGGTTTAAAATACATATTAACTCATAAAAATATCATATAAAATACAAAAAATCACTGACACTGCATATCCCGATACAGTGTAAAAATATTTTTAAAATTACGGGATATTACAGTCTTCCCCCCTTACAGGAATTCGTCCCCGAATTCTAAAAACAAGATTACAGAATCAGGAAGGAAAGAGATACGGGTAAGAAGCTCGCATCTCAGCTTCAGTCTCCCACGTATGTTCTTTAACTCTGTCGCTACGCCACAAAACCTTGACCATCGGAATCTGCTTCGATCGCAACTGTCGAACTTGAAAATCTACGATCGCCACAGGTTCTTCCACAAACGTCAAATCTTCACTCACTTCCACTCTGTCAGGTTGCAACACATGTGAAGGATCTGAGATATACTTCCTCAACATCGAGATATGAAATACTGGATGCACCTGTGACATACTCGGAGGCAAATCCAACCGATATGCAACAGTGCCAATTCTCTCCAGAATCTCAAACGGTCCAATATATCTCGGTGCTAACTTACCCTTCCTACCAAATCTCCTCACACCCTTCATCGGAGATACTTTCAGAAAAACGAAATCTCCAACCTGAAACTCCACATCTCTGCGCCTAGGATCCGCATAACTCTTCTGTCTGCTAACTGCGGTCTCTAACCTGCGCTTGATCACGGCGACTTTCTCTGCAGCATCCTGAATCATCTCTGGTCCAGTCAAAGCTCTCTCACCAATCTCATCCCAACACAACGGGGATCTACACTTCCTTCCATACAACGCCTCATATGGTGCCATGCCAATACTGCTATGGTAGCTGTTATTATATGCAAACTCAACAAGCGACAAATGATCATCCCAGCTACCTCTCAAATCCAAGACACACATCCTCAACATATCTTCTAGTGTCTGGATCGTCCTCTCAGACTGACCGTCTGTCTGAGGATGAAAAGCAGTACTGAAATCCAACCTAGTGCCCATCGCTTTCTGCAACTTCTGCCAAAAACGAAAAGTAAACACTGAACCTCTATCTGACACAATGGACACAGGTACTCCATGAAGGCATACAATATGCTTCACGTACAACTTCGCCAATCTAGCAACTGAATATGTAGCTTTCACAGGCAAGAAATGTGCAGACTTCGTCAATCTGTCTACAATCACCCAGATGGAATCGTATCCATCCTTCGAACGAGGTAAACCGACTACAAAATCCATAGCTATCCTTTCCCACTTCCACTCGGGAATAGGAAGAGGCTGAAGCTTCCCAGAAGGCTTCTAATGTTCGGCTTTCACTTGCTGACACGTCAAGCACTTAGCAACATAATCAGCAACATCCTTCTTCAATCCATCCCACCAGTATAGATCTCTGATACTGTGGTACATCTTAGTAACACCAGGATGAACGCTGTAGGCTGTAGAATGTGCTTCCTCTAGGATCTCTTCTCTCAAATCATCCACATCAGGAACACACAATCTACCACTGATCCACAACACACCATCATCATCGAGTGTGAAATCAGTGAACTTCCCTGCTCTGACATTCTCTGCAAGCTCTTCCAGAATAGGATCTCGGCTCTGAGCTGCTTTAATCCTATCCCTTAGTACAGATCGTACTTTAAACTGAGCTAACAGTCCACCTGATCTACTGATCTTCATCATCAGACCTTGATCCACCATCAGATGCAACTCCTGGATCAATGGTCTCCTCTCAACACTTATGTGAGCAAGACTACCTGAGGACTTCCTACTCAAGGCATCTGCTACCACATTAGCTTTACCCGGATGGTAAAGAATCTCGCAATCATAATCCTTCAACAGTTCCAACCATCTTCTCTGCCTCAGATTCAAATCTCGCTGCTGGAAAATGTACTTAAGGCTCTTGTGATCAGTAAATATCTCACAAGTCACCCCGTACAAATAATGTCTCCAAATCTTCAAAGCAAAGATCACTGCAGCCATCTCAAGATCATGTGTGGGATAGTTCTGCTCATGCTTCTTCAACTGCCTCGAAGCATAGGCTATCACCCTTCCATTCTGCATCAACACACAACCAAGACCAATTCTAGAGGCATCACAGTAAACTGTGAACTTATCCACACTATTAGGCAAAGCTAATACTGGCGCTGTGGTCAACTTCTCCTTCAACAACTGAAAACTATTCTCACAAGCTTCTGACCACTCGAATCTAACATTCTTCTGAGTCAAGCGAGTCATAGGGGCTGCTATCCTGGAAAAATCCTGCACAAACCGCCTATAATACCCGGCTAAACCCAGAAAACTCCGAATCTCAGTAACTGAAGTAGGTCTAGGCCACTCAGATACTGCCTCAACCTTCTGTGGATCAACCTGAATACCTTCTTTAGACACTACGTGTCCAAGAAAAGAAACACTCTCCATCCAGAAATCACACTTCGAGAATTTAGCATAAAGCTGATGATCTCTCAGTGTCTGTAGTACAATCCTCAAGTGATATACATGCTCTTCCATACTCCTTGAATATACCAGTATATCATCAATGAAGACTACCACAAACTGATCCACATACGGTCGGAATACTCTGTTCATCAGATCCATAAAAGCTGCTGGTGCATTAGTCAAACCAAAAGACATCACCAGAAATTCATAATGACCATAACGAGTGCGGAAAGCTGTCTTAGGAATATCAGCTTCACTGATCCGCAGCTGATGATAACCCGACCTCAAGTCAACCTTAGAAAAGAATTGTGCACCCTGGAGCTGATCAAACAAATCATCTATCCTCGGGAGAGGATACTTGTTCTTCACTGTCACCTTATTCAACTCTCTGTAGTCAATGCACAGTCTCAGGGTACCATCCTTCTTCTTCACAAACAAGACTGGTGCACCCCAAGGAGAAACACTAGGTCTGATAAAACCCTTATCCAATAACTCTTGCAATTGCTCCTTCAACTCTCTCAACTCTGCAGGAGCCATACGATAGGGTGTCATAGATATAGGAGTAATACCTGGAACCACATCAATACAGAACTCAATCTCTCTATGAGGTGGTAAACCTGGCAACTCCTCGGGAAAAACATCAGGAAACTCACAAGCAACAGGAACATCTGTGAGTGACAACTTCTCCACTGACGTATCCCTAACCAATGCCAAAAACCCCTGACAACCTTTCTTCAACAACTTCCTAGCTGAAATAACAGAAATAAGATTCTGAGGTGCTGAACTCCTGTCACCAACAAACTTAAAATCTTCTTCACCAGGAATTCTAAAAATCACCTCCTTATTCCTGCAATCAACCACGGCAAAGTGCTGAGACAACCAATCCATTCCCAAAATAACATCGAACTCCATCACATCCAACAAAATCAAATCAACGGGTAATTCTCTATCTCCCACGAGAACTGGACAACCAGAAAGAACAATATCGGTGTCCAAAGAATCACTCAGAGGAGTGGCAACAGACAAGGGAAAAGCCATCCTCGAAGCTTGCCAACAAGATTTAGAAGCAAAAATAGGAGAAACAAACGAATGCGTGGCACCCGGATCAAACAAAACCAAAGCATCCAGGTAACAAACAGAAAGAATACCTGCCACGACTGCATTAGATGCCTGAGCATCCTGCTGAGTCAGATGAAAAACTCTGGCCTGGCCTCGACCTCCCTGCTGACTGGTAGAAGCCTGGCCAACACCTCGAGTACCTCCTCTCGTACCTCTACCACGACTCTGCTGTGGAACAAACTGAGTAGAACTCTGATGCTGAGCTGGTGGTAACTGAAATGGCATAGGTGCAGCACTAGCAATCGACTGCTATGGGAATCGCGGAATCTGCTGCTGCTGATATCCGGAATAAGGACACGATCTGGCAAAATGTCCTGTCTGCCCGCATCTGAAGCATGTCAACGGTGTCAGATAACACGGTCCCTGATGGACTCTACCACAAGTCTGACAAACACTGGTCGCTGATCCAGAACTACGACCACTGCTGCTGCTCGAAGCACCTGACCCAAATCTGAACGATCTACGCTGACCTCCACGACCATGTCTACTGCTCCGATGCACTCGCTGCTGCTGTCTCTGACTCTGCTGAGTCGAACCTCGCTGCTGACTACTCGAACCAACATGAAAACTCGAATACGGAGTAGCCTGCAATCCACTCGACTGAACTCCCAACTGGTAATAATCAGGCATCGCTCCCTGCCTAACTAACCTCAGCTCGATCTCCTTAGCTAGCTCAATCACAGACTCGAGAGTAAGACCTGCTGTAGGCATACCAGCAAAAGCTGAACCCAAACCAGTAACATAGGTAGTAACAGCGAAATACTGATCTCGCATCAGATCCTCAGCATATCTACCCAGACGAAGGAACTCTCGGGTATACTCCTCTACTGATCGATCTCCACGAGAAATGCTGGTCAATCGAAGACGATAGCTCAAACGAAGAGGCTCTGGACAAAATCTCCTCATGAATCGCTCTCGAAACTGAGCCCATGTCATCGTCATCATATAGGGCTGGATCATCTGAATGAACCAATCCAAGGCTGGTCCCTCGACAGACAACTCAACAATCATGATCCTCTGGTACTCGGTATGAGCAGTCCGAGTCCTAGTCTCAATCGCATGCAGAAAATCTAAAGGATCAGAAGTACCATCAAAAGCAATCCTGCCAACTCTGGCATAGAACAAAGCTGCCTCAGGGTCAGACATACCCTGCTGATAGGCAGGCTGAACAGGCTGAACAACTGGAGGAACAGGAACATCAAAATCAGGCTCAACAGGCTCCTCGTCCTGTAACTCTCTCTGCCTACGGCGACCTGCCGCTCCTCGAGGTCTACCTCTGCCACGACCTCTACGTCTAACTGGCGGCTCAGGAGGTAAAACCTCATCCTGAAAAGACTCATCATCCTCAGCCTCAACGACCGGTGGAGCGACACGCGCTCGCCTCCTCATTCTGAAAAGACAAACGGAAAGATTCAGACAAAACAGACAACGGAGGAATAACGCTGAAAACTACAGCAAGGAATACTCATCAAGACATACTCGAACCTAATACACTGCAGTAGTCCAACAGAAAACACAATTTTAAAACTAGGGCCACAACTCACAAAACTAAGCCCTGACACAGAACTCCACTCTGAAACGAACTTCGCTCTGATACCAACTTTGTCACGACCCAAAACAGGGACCATGACCGGCGCTAGGGAACGGGAATTCTTTCGAATCCGGAACCCGTAGCAAGCCTAAAAATAAAATAAATATGCAATAATAACCATAAAAATATAATATGCAGCGGAAAATAAAATCATAAATATTACAATATCATCCATAACAACTGGATATAATTCAAAACTCATCACATCGCATATATAATCTCATAAATGTATAATCTTATACAAATCCAGTTTTAACATAATACATCTCTTTAAAATAAAGTACATAAAATCCAATACTGTAATTTACAACTACTGCAGTGTCTAGATAAAATAAATAAGACTCAAGTAGACAATTTACATAAAGAAGCCGGGGCGGAAGAAATCCGGCGTATCGACCTGCTACTGAGGTCTGAGGAAGTTGACTCTCCTGAAAAATAGTCAACGGAGGGGAGTCAGACCTCACTGAGTGAATTACTATAGTATATATACATACACTCTAAGTGATAATGCAAACAGTCAACAGTATATGAGTAATATGTATATATACAGGCAAGTTCATACAGATGCAGAAAAATCATTTTATATATTTTGTCTGAAAATCAACTTTTATGAAGGATCACATAGAACCCTAGAATATCGCAACCTCAGAAAAATAGTGTTAAACAACACTCTAGCCATACAGGCTCACTAATTCCAAATATATCCACTTAATCCATATGGACAGTAGACTGGCCCCGAGACACTAAGTCAACCGAGCTCCAGCAGTCTGACTGCCAGTGTGATTGGCCCCGAGACACTTGGTCAACCGAGCTCCAGCAATCACACCCACAAACCACATCTCACACATCCAATAATCATAATCAAATCGATATCCACAAATAGTCAGTAATAAAGCCTAAATACTATAGGCGTACCGGTACGTACTCGGTCCTAGTGCTGCCCACTAGGTAGCACGTTCTATTGATATCCTTCAGTAATAAATAATAAAACATTCATTCACAAATACATGATACATGAATTTAAATAAATCAACAATATAAACCATATATATACCGAAAATATACCAAACATAAACCAGGTATATTTTGAGTATATATACGTCAAATAAATTCAATCAAATCATGAATTAAACTAAAAATATATTTAAAAACATTTTAAATATATTTTATTAATAAAACATGTATATAATTTATTATATACCAAAAATATACCAAAAATATACTTGAATATAAATCATGTTATTTATGCATAATTAGTCAAAATAAAACATGCATTTTCTAAATCATGCATCCTAAGCATATATATATAATATAGTAACTCACCTAATGCGCTCCACGAGACAGGTCCGACGGGCCTGGTCCACTAACCCTCGGTCTCGGCGCAACTAAACAAGAAATAATTACTCGACATCAGAATAACCCTAACAGAAATCCTAGAATTCAATCTAGAGTATTAAATACAGAATCGAAAATTAGGGTTCGACTGGATATCACGTTTTACGAGAATTCTACCGGAAATCCGACAGAACCTCCCCTGTAAAACAGACATCTCTCTACTCAAAAGAGTAGAGCCGACCCTGCAAAGAAAATACACTTCAAAAATAAACACCACAATCAATCACAACCCCTCGGTCGGACTCCAGACTACAATCTGTCGATCGGGGTCCACAAACACAGAAAATATATTCAAATATACCAAAAATATCCTTAAATCATAAAAATACATTTCATACGTAGAAATTACATAATTAACCTTGAAACACTGTAAAAATCGATTAAAACTCATTTTATTAGAAAAACCGTATATTATATATATAATTGAAAATAATTCCCGGAAAATAGTTTTAATTAGTTAAAAATACCAAATATTTTGTAGAAATCATTTTTATACCTTAAATAAATATTAAAACCAATTAAATTACATTTTTAGACAATTTAGGGTAAAATTACCAAAATACCCCTATATATATATATATACCTAAATTACTTCAAAAATTCACTAAAAATCATACAATTATCCAAAATTAATTTTCTCAACATATTTATCAATAATATCAATAATTAAACTCAATTAACCAATTAAATTCAAATAAAAACACAATTAACTTAATTTTACAAAATCACATAAACTTCAATAATTAAAAATAAATACTTAGAAATTCATAAAAATTCCAAATAAATTCCTATAATTCATTTCAACACCTAATTCAACCATAAACTCCAATTTCATAATTTAAATAATTAATTTCCGAAAATTTGAAAATAATATTAAAATATTCAAAAATACCCAAAAATCCAAACAATCTCCAAAAATTCTACAAAAATTCATACATGAAGATTAAACTACCAGGAACAACATTTGTGAAGGAAGTTTCCATGAATCATCCAAATTGAAGCTCAAAAAAATCGAAAACCAAAAGTGGCCGAAATATTCAACTCAAAACCTAAGCAATTCTAGACCGTTTTAGCTCAAACAAAAGCTAGAATAACACTCACCGGAGCTCAAGGAGAAGATAGAGACCGGCGGTGTCGAAAACGGTGGCCGGAGGAGGGAGAAACCACGGTGGCAAAAATGGTGGTCCGGCGGCACCCACGGGAGAAGAAAGAAGAAGAAGAAGAAAAAGAAAAAGAAAGAAAAGGAAAGAGAAAAGAAAAGAAAAAGAAAGAAAAAGGAAAAGAAAAAGAAAAAAAAAAAAGAAAAAAGAAAAAAAATAAATTTTAATAATTTAATAATAAATAAAATAATCAAATAATAATAAATAAATAATAAAATATTAGGGTAATAATAAACCCTAATTAAATAAATATACACACACAAGCTTTATTTAATAATTTAAAAATACGTATGAGTTCATGCAAACCCGTAAATACATTTAAAATAATTAATAATACATTGTTTACGTGAAAATTTCCCCGAAAATGAAAGTCCCGGGAAAATTTTACGTAAAATACTGAAAATAATAGACAGTAATTAAAATAGGTTTAAAATACATATTAACTCATAAAAATATCATATAAAATACAAAAAATCACTGACACTGCATATCCCGATACAGTGTAAAAATATTTTTAAAATTACAGGATATTACAAATATATTTTAAAAGTAATCTAGATTTAATTAAAAAGAAAAACATGCATTTATTTCATAATATACCAAAAATATATTGAAAATATACCTAAAATATACTTAAGCATTTATTAAGTCATTTATGCATAAATCATACAATTAAAACATATATTTCTAAAACATGCAACCTAAATGCACGCATATATAAAATAACAACTCACAGGTGTGCGCTCCTCGAGATGGGTTCGATGGGCCTGGTCCACTGGGCCTTGATCTCGGCGCAACTAACAATAAAATAATAACACGAAAATCAGAATAAATCTAACTTAACTTTTAGAGACTCGATCTAGGATTACTAACACAAACAAAAAATAAGAATTAGACCCGATGTCATGTTTTATGAGAATTTTATCGAAAATTCAGTAGAACCTCCTCTGTAAATGGACATCTCTCTACTTTAAAAGTAGAGTCGGTCTTGTAAGAAAAGTACACTTCAAACTAGAATTCTCACAACTCCTCGGTTGGGATCTCAAACTACAAATTCCCCTGACTGAGGTCCACAGTTCACAACAAAATACAATAAATATATTAAAATTCAATAAATACCAAAAATACACTTTAAGTACCAAAATATGGCAATTTAAGTATTAAAACACCAAAAGTAATTATTTTACCAAAATAGTTTTAATTAAAAAAATAGTAAATAATTTGTAAGAATTCATTTTAATACCTCAATAAATATTAAAATTAATTAAACACAATAATTAACCATAATTATCATAAAATTACATAATTAACCCTATAATTCAAAAATTCACATAATATAGTAATAATACTCAAAAATCAAATAAAAATTATATAAATACAAAAAAATTATTTTATCAACGTATTTATCATAAATATCAATAAAAACATATAATTAACCAATTATTTCTAACAAAACATAAATTTAACCTAATTTTGTAAAATAACATAAACTAAAAATAATTATAAAAATTACACAAAATATACAAAAATTATAAATTAAATTCTAAAATTACCAATAACCATTAATAACACCAAAAATCACAATTTCATAATTTATTTAATTAATTTACGAAAATAATAAAATAATAATAAAATAATAAAAAATTCACAAAAATCAAAATAATTCCCAAAAATTACACAAAAATTTTGAGATGAAGATTAAGCTAAGGGGAACAACATTTTTAAAGGAATTCTCATGAATCAAGCAAAATTAATCAAAAAAAATAAAAACCCAAGAATGGCCGAAAATGAAATCAAGCTAGAAACCCTACCAAATTGCGTTTTCAAGCTGAAAGAAGCTTAGAATCCTCCTCCTCAAAGTTCTAGGAGTCTAACAGCACCGAAAATGTCCAATTTGGTGGCCGAACGGAGGAGAACAGAGGAGGAGAAGATTTCAGGTTTTTCGGCTTCAAATGTACCAAACGGCGCCGGAGAAGAAGGCTGATGGCGACTGAGCTGGTTGGTAGGCGGTAGAAGGTGGGGAGGCACACCGACAACTGGTGAACGGGATGGCAAATGGTGGTGATGGGAGATCGGGAGGGAGAAGAGATATAGGGAGGTTTTTATCTTTTGTAAATGTATATATTATATATTATATGTATATATATTATTATATACTATAGTTTAATACCTTATATTAATAAAATAATGTGTGTGTATATCTAAACCACACATTTAAATACACACACACACACACATATATATCACTCATAATATAATAATAATACACACATATATTAACCCTAATATATCCATATATATATATATATATATATATATATATATATATATATATTAACTCATTAAATTACATTTAAATGATGTAATTTATTAAAATATTAATATTTAAAATGCTAAGGCACCAAATTAAATATAAATAAAATACTATTTCCCAAAATAATGAACTTAAATACATACCTTTACGTAGAAAATTTTAATTAAACGTAAAATAATAATGATAATGATTCACAAGATAATAAAATAATCAATTATTATTTTAAAATTATTAACATTGCATATCCTATTTTAAAATAAAATAATTTAAAAACTCGGGTTATTACATTTATTATTTTAAATTTATTTTTGGTGAATTTGTGAACCTCGGTTGGGAATTGTGCAGTTTGGGGTCCCAACCCGAGGTGTTGTGCAATCTGTGTTAGAAGTGTGTTTTTCTTGCAGGATCGGCTCTATTTTTTAGTAGAGAGATGTCTGTTTTATTGAGGAGGTTCCGAGTTGTAATATCCCGAGTTTTTAAATATTTTTATATTGCATCGGGATATACAGTGTGTAATATCCCGAATTTTTAAATATTTTTATAATGCATCGGGATATGCAATGTTAATAATTTTTGTATATATATTTATGATATTTTATGAGTTTGTTGTTTGTTTAAAGCTAATTTTAATTATTTTATATTATTTTAAGTACTTTACGTAAAATTTTCCCGGATATTATATTTTCGGGGAAATTGACACGTAAATAAATTAATACTATTTATTTTGACTAGTTTTATGAATTTGCATGAACTCATATATAATTTTAAAGTGCTAAAATAAAATGTATATGTGTATTTATTTAAATTAATTAGAGCTTAATTAATTTCCTTAATTTTATTATTTAATTTTTGTATTAATTAATTTTAAGTTTATAAATTATTAAACATATTAAAATATGTGTGTAGTGTATATTTAATATGTGTGAAATTTTATATTATTATAATATATAGTGTAAATATATATATATATACATATATACATAATTTTTTATCAAAAAACCAAAACTTCCATTTATTTACAGTTTTGCCCCTCCTTCATCTTCTTCCTCCCAAAACGTTTTCTTCCATTTCCAGCCACTTTCAAGCTGGTTTTCTTCCTGTTACTATGCCTCTCAACCTTCCTCTTCCACCTCCAACCATTTCCACCACCTAAAACACTCTTTTCCGGTGAGTTTTGGCCGGATTTTCTTCAAAGAGCCAAAAATCAACTTAACTCCGACCAAGCACTTTTCGGCCACCAAATTTGATGCCGTTGGTCTCTATCTTCTCCTTGAGCTCTGGTGAGTGTGATTCCAATCTTTTTTTCACTTGATTTGGTCTAGAATTGCTTAGGTTTCAATTTCTTTAAATCAGCCATTTTGGGTTTCAAAACTTTTTTAGCTTCAATTTGATTGATTCATGAAAACTTCCTTCACAAATTTTGTTCCAGGAAGCTTAATCTATATGCTGTAATTTTTTTTTATAATTTTTGGAATTTATTTTAATTTTTGTGAATT
Organism: Mallotus nudiflorus; assembly: GCA_947683625.1. Classification (NCBI taxonomy): domain Eukaryota; kingdom Viridiplantae; phylum Streptophyta; class Magnoliopsida; order Malpighiales; family Euphorbiaceae; genus Mallotus; species Mallotus nudiflorus. The sequence goes on from CANTUR010001211.1 coordinate 102,518, forward strand.
TTTTATTATTTTAATATTATTTTCTAAGTTTCGGAAATTAATTAATTAAATTATGAAATTGTGTTTTATGGTGATTATAGGAGTTGAAATGAATTATAGAAATTTATTTGTAATTTTTGTGAATTTTTATGTATTTATTTGGAATTTATTAAGTTTAGGTAATTTTAAAAAATAGGGTTAATTATATGTTTAATTGAAATAAATTGGTAAATTGAGTATATTTATTGATATTATTGAATTATATGTTGAGAAATTAATTTTTGAGTAATTATATAATTTTTGGTGAATTTTTGAACATTTATAGTGAATATATATATATAGGGATATTTTGGTAATTTTACACTAAATTGGTTAAAAATGTAATTAAATTGGTTTTAATAGTTATTTAGGGTATAAAAATGATTTCTGCAAATTTTTAGTATTTTTAACTAATTAAAACTATTTTTCGTAAATTATTTTCAAATTATATATAATATACTATTTTTCTAAATAAATGGGTTTTTATTGATTTTTAGTATGTTTTAGGGTTAATTACGTAATTTGGATTTATAAAATGTATTTTTATTATATAAGGGCATTTTCGGTATTTTATAAATATTCTGTGTATTGTGAACCTCGGTCGGTGAATTGTAGTTTGGAGTCCGACCGAGGGATTTTGATTGTAATCCTGTGTTTATTCCGAAGTGTATTTCTTTGCAGGACCGGCTCTACTCTTTGAGTAGAGAGATGTTCGTTTTACAGGGAAGGTTCTGTCGGATTTTTGGTAGAATTCTCGTAAAATGTGATGTCCGGTCAAATTCTTATTCTAAAGTTGTGTCTAAAATTCTAGATCGAGTCTTTAGAATTTTTGTTAAATTTATTCTGATTTCATGTTGTCATTTGTTTGTCTAGCTGCGCCGAGATCGAGGCCTAACGGATCAGGCCCACCGAGTTTGTCTCGTGGAGCGCTAACATGTGAGTTATTATACTGTATATATATGCACTATATATAGGGTGCATTATTTAGAATTTTTCATTTTCATTGTATGTTTTAAAAAATGATTTAAATTATAATATTTTTAGTATATCTAGGGTTGCATTCTTATATATATGCATATTAAATAATTATGCATGTTAGTTTGATATATGCACATTAAACAATTAGGTTTAGGTTTAATACATTTGAGTAATATACACATGTTTTAAAATGTACACTTAGACATAATTATTTTATTAAATGATTAGTATACTTTAGGTATAGTTTCAGTAGATTTTAGGTTTATTCTTAAATAATTGCATGTTAAATTATAAACCTACACTTAAATTATTTTTAAGTTTATTTTTGGTATATTTTTTATTTATTTCCGAATAAATAAATGTTTTATTATTAAATTAAACCTAACACATTAGTGGTATATTTAGGGTTTATTTTTGATATATGCATGCTAGATAATTAGGTTTATTTTTAGTATATTTGTGAATATATATTAAACACAAACATGTATTTAAATGAATATTTATACATAAATGGTTTATTAAATGATTTGAGTACTTAGGGTATATCTTTTGCATATTTAAGTATATTTTTAAGATAATGCATGTTATATTATTGTTACTCATTTAAATTGTTTTTAACTATATTAATGATTTATCTTTAGTTTATTTCATATTTTATTTGACTATATATATATATATACCTGAAATATACTGAGTATATTTTAGGTATATTTTTTGTATATATATATATATATATGGTTGGTTTTACTATTATGAATATTGTTCTACATTAATTATTTTTCGAATGAATGATTTATTCGAAGTGAAGGATATCAATAGAACGTGCTTCCTAATAGGCAGCACTAGGACCATGTACGTACCGGTACGATAGATAAGGATTGAGTGAGAGTTAAAATTGGGTGATTATAATTGATTTAATTGATTTGACTAAGATTAATGGTATGTTAGATAGTGTGATTGCGGGGTTAATCACACTGACAGTCAGACTGCTGGAGCTCGGTTGACTTAGTGTCTCGGGGCCAGTCTACTGTCCATAAGTGAATTGAATGATCTATTGGGTTGATTGAGATGTGAGGTGATGGATAGTGTGATTGCTGGAGCTCGATTGACCAAGTGTCTCGGGGCTAATCACACTGATAGCCAGACTGCTGGAGCTCGATTGACTTAGTGTCTCGGGGCCAGTCTGTTGTCCAAATTGGAATAAGTGTTCTATTTGGAATCAAGTGAGCCTGTATGGCTAGAGTGATGATGGGATTGTTTGAGGTTGTTATTATTTAGGGTTCTATGGATCCTTCATGAATTAAAACAAACGTTTTCTACATTTAGTATATTTATAAAAGCAAAGTTTGGCATTCGTGTGAAATGTGTGTATATACATATATATATAAGAATGCTTCATTGTTATGGTTTAGTTTGCATGTATATATAGTATAATAATTCACTCAGTGAGGTTTGACCCCCCCCTCAATTATTTTTTTCAGGAGATTCCATATCGTCAGACCTTAGTTGTAGAGTTCCTCGCCAGTGTTCTTCAGTCCCGGCTGTTTTATGCAAATGTATATTCTGAACTTTGAATTGTATTCTAGAAATTGCAATAGTAGTGTCATTATATTGGAAGTGTATTATTTTGTTTGGATATTAAATACTCTGAGAATTTGTATTTGAACATTGTACGAATATGTATTCATTTATAAAAGGATTTGGAGTATTTATTTTATATATTAATTCAGAAAAATTTTAATTTGGTTGTACTTTTATATAATTATTGTATGATTTTATTTTCTAAGGCTTGCTACGGGTTCCGGATTCGAAAGAATTCTCGTTCCCTAGCGCTGGTCATGACTCCTAGTTTGGGTCGTGACACAGTGTTAATAATTTTTTGTATATATTTATGATATTTTATGAGTTTTTTGTTTGTTTAAAGCTAATTTTAATTATTTTATATTATTTTAAGTAATTTATGTAAAATTTTCCCGGGAATTGTATTTTCGAGGAAATTGACAAGTAAATAATTTAATATTAATTATTTTGACTAGTTTTACAAATTTGCATGAACTCATACATAATTTTTAAGTGCCAAAATAAAATGTATATATGTGTATTTATTTAAATTAATTAGGATTTAATTAATTACCTTAAATTTTATTATTTAGTTTTAATATTAATTAATTAATTTTAAGAGTATAAATTATTAAATATATTAAAATATTTATGTGGTGAGTATTATTTGTATGTGGGAATATATATAATATATAATATAAGGTGGACATATATATATATATATACATATATACATTATTATTTATCAAAAATCAGAAGTTTGCTTTATTTACAGTTTTGCCACTATCTTCATCTTCTTCCCTCCCGATCATTTTTCCACCATTTTCGGCCACTTTGACCTCTGTTTCTTGCCATCACTGTGCCCCTCAGCCTTCCTCCTCCCTTGCCATCCATTCTCGATGCCTGAAGCTCCCTTTTTCGATGAGTTTTGACCGATTTTTCTCAAAGAAGCCGAAAATCGATCAAGCTCTGATCGATGTGATTCGGCCACCAAATTCGATGCCACTAGTCTCTTTCTTCTCCTTGAGCTCCAGTGAGTGTGATTCCAAGCTTTGCTTCAATTAAAATGGTCTAGATTTTTCGAGGTTTAAATTTCTTCAGTTTAGCCATTTAGGGTTTTTGTCACGACCCAAAACAGGGGCCATGACCGGCGCTAGGGAACGGAATTCTTTCGAATCCGGAACCCGTAGCAAGCCTAAAAATAAAATAAATCATGCAATAACAATAATCATATAATAAATGCAGCGAAAATAAAAAAATCATAATATCATTTTCATCACTGGATTTAATCAAAATCCCATCACATATATAAAATCCCTTTAATACAAATCCAGTTTCAATATAATACATCTCTTTAAAATAAAATACATGAAATCCAATACTTTAATTCACAACTACTGTAGTGTCTAGATAAAATAAATAAGACTCAAGTAGACAATTTACATAAAGAAGCCGGGGCGGAAGAAATCCGGCGTATCGACCTGCTACTGAGGTCTGAGGAAGTTGACTCTCCTGAAAAATAGTCAACGGAGGGGAGTCAGACCTCACTAAGTGAATTACTATAATATATATACATACACACTAAGTGATAATGCATACAGTCAATAGTATATATAATATGTATATATACAGGCAATTGCACACAGATGCAATAAAATCATTTTATATATATTTTCATTAAAAATCATCTTTTATGAAGGATCACATAGAACCCTAGAATATCGCAACCTCAGAGAATAGTGTTAAACAACACTCTGGCCATACAGGCTCACTTATTCCAAATATATCCACTTAATCCGTATGGACAGTAGACTGGCCCCGAGACACTAAGTCAACCGAGCTCCAGCAGTCTGACTGCCAGTGTGATTGGCCCCGAGACACTTGGTCAACCGAGCTCCAGCAATCACACCTCCAAACCATATCTCACATATCAATAATCATAATCAAATCAATATCCACAAATAAGTTAGTAATATAGCCTAAAGCTATAGGCGTACCGGTACGTACTCGGTCCTAGTGCTGCCCACTAGGTAGCACGTTCTATTGATATCCTTCATCATTAATAATGTAAAACATTCATTCACAATAAATGAAGCATGAATTTAAATGAAATAACAATATAAACCATATATATACCGGAAATATACCAAAAGTAAACCAGGTATATTTCGAGTATATATATATCAATACATTCAATCAAATTATAAATTAAGCTGGAAATATATTAAAAACATTTTAAGTATATTTTATTTACAAAACATGTATATAATTTAATATATACCAAAAATATACTTAATATAAACTTAAGAAATATCAAATTATTCATGCATATTTAATCAACATAAAACATGCATTTCTAAATCATGCATCCTAAGTATATATATATATAATATAGTAACTCACCTAATGCGCTCCACGAGACGGGTCCGACGGGCCTGGTCCACTAGCCCTCGGTCTCGGCGCAACTAAACAAGTAATAAATAATCGACATCAGAATAAACCTAACAGAAATCCTAGAATTCAATCTAGAGTATTTAACACAGAATCAGAAATTAGGGTTCGACTGGACATCACGTTTTACGAGAATTCTACCGAAAATTCGACAGAACCTCCCCTGTAAAATGGACATCTCTCTACTCAAAAGAGTAGAGCCGACCCTGCAAGGAAATACACTTCGAAAAATAGGCTCAACACAATTAAAATCCCACGGTCGGACTCCAAACTACAGTCCACCGACCGGGATCCACAAACACAGAACATATTCCAGATATACCAAAAATATCCTCACAACATAGTAATACATCTCATAGGTAGAAATTACATAATTAACCTTAAAACACTGTAAAAACCGATTAAAACTCATTTTATTAGAAAAACCGTATATTATATATATAATTGAAAATAATTCACGAAAAATAGTTTTAAGTAGTTAAAAATACCAAATATTTTGTAGAAATCATTTTTATACCTTAATAACTAATAAAACCAATTAAATTACATTTTTAGACAATTTAGGGTAAAATTACCAAAATACCCCCTATATATATAAATATACTTAAATTACTTCAAAAATTCACCAAAAATCATACAATTATCCAAAATTAATTTTCTCAACATATTTATCAATAATATTAATAATTAAACTCAATTAACCAATTAAATTCAAATAAAAACACATTTAACCCTAATTTCTCAAAATCACAAAAACTTCAATAATTCAAAATAAATACTTAGAAATTCATAAAAATTCCAAATAAATTCCAAATAAATTCCTATAATTCATTTAAACACCTAATTTAACCATAAACTCAAATTTCATAATTTAAATAATTAATTTCCGAAAATTAGAAAATAATATTAAAATATTCAAAATACCCAAAAATCCAAAAAATCTCCAAAAATTCTACAAAAATTCATACATGTATATTGAGCTACTAGGAACAACATTTGTGAAGGAAGTTTTCATGAATCAATCAATTCGAAGCTCAAAAAAATCAAAAACCCTAATAGGCAGAAATTGACAAAATCGAAACCTAAGCAATTCTAGACCATTTTAGCTCAAACCAAAGCTAGAATCACACTCACCAGAGCTCAAGGAGAAGAAAGAGACCGGCGGTGTCAAGAACGGTGGCCGGAATCGGCGTGATCGACGGTGGATCGATTTTCGGCTTCTCCGGCCAAAATCGACCTCCAGACACCGGAAACGGCCTCCTCAGGCGGCTGAATTGGTCGGGGAAGACGGTGGCACACCGGATGGCACACCCACGGTGAAGAAACGGCACGACAGCGACCGGGAACGGAGAAGGGAATCGATCAGGGAAGAAAGGGATAGTCGGGGGCAAATGTGTAATTTTCCAATTCTTTTGTAATTTTGATGTATATATGTATATATATATACTTTATACTATATATTAAAATAATATTTAATTACACACATCAAATATACACCACACACATAAATTTTAATAATTTAATAATTTATACTAAATAAAATTAATTAAATAACAATAAAACAAATAAATACTTAATAAAATATTAGGGTAATAATAAACCCTAATTAAATAAATATACACACACAGGCTTTATTTAATAATTTAAAAATATGTATGAGTTCATGCAAAGTCTGTAAATACATTTAAAATAATTAATAATACATTGTTTACATGAAAATTTCCCCGAAAATGCAAGTCCCGGGAAAATTTACATAAAACACTGAAAATAATACACAGTAATTAAAATAGGTTTTAAATACATATTAACTCGTAAAAATATCATATAATGTACAAAAATTATTACACACTGCATATCCCGGTACAGTGTAAAAATATTTTAAAAAAAAACACGGGATATTACAGTCTCCCCCCCTTACAAGAATTCGTCCCGAATTCCAGAAAACAATATCAAGAAGGAAAGAGATACGGGTAAGAAGCTCGCATCTCAGCTTCAGTCTCCCACGTATGCTCTTCAACTCTGTCGCTACGCCACAGAACCTTGACCATCGGAATCTGCTTCGATCGCAACTGTCGAACTTGATATCAACGATCGCCACAGGTTCTTCCACAAACGTCAAATCTTCACTCACTTCCAACAACTGTCAGGTTGCAACACGTGTGAAGGGTCTGAGATATACTTCCTCAACATCGAGATATAAAATACTGGATGCACCTGTGACATACTCGGAGGCAAATCCAACCGATATGCAACAGTGCCAACTCTCTCCAAAATCTCAAATGGTCCAATGTATCTCGGTGCTATCTTACCCTTCCTGCCAAATCTCATCACACCCTTCATCGGAGATACTTTCAAAAAAACGAAATCTCCAACCTGAAACTCCACATCTCTGCGCCTAGGATCCGCATAACTCTTCTGTCTGCTAACTGCGGTCTCTAATCTGCACTTGATCACGGCGACCTTCTCTGCAGCATCTTGAACCATCTCTGGTCCAGTTAAAGCTCTTTCACCAATCTCATCCCAACTCAATGGGGATCTACACTTCCTTCCATACAACGCCTCGTATGGTGCCATACCAATACTGCTATGGTAGCTGTTATTATATGCAAACTCAACGAGTGACAAATGATCATCCCAACTACCTCCCAAATCCAGGACACACATCCTCAACATATCTTCCAGTGTCTGGATCGTCCTCTCAGACTGGCCATCTGTCTGAGGATGAAAAGTAGTACTGAAATCCAACCTAGTGCCCATCGCTTCTTGCAACTTCTGCCAAAAACGAGAAGTAAACACCGAACCTCTATCTGATACAATGGACACAAGTACTCCATGAAGGCACACAATATGCTTCACATACAACTTCGCAATCTAGCAACTGAATATGTGGCTTTCACAGGCAAGAAATGTGCAGACTTCGTCAACCTGTCTATAATTACCCAGATGGAATCGTATCCATCATTCGAACGAGGTAAACCGACCACAAAATCCATAGCTATCCTTTCCCACTTCCACTCGGGAATAGGAAGAGGCTGAAGCTTCCCAGAAGGCTTCTGATGTTCGGCTTTCACTTGCTGACACGTCAAGCACTTAGCAACATAATCAGCGACATCCTTCTTCAATCCATCCCACCAGTATAGATCTCTGATACTGTGGTACATCTTAGTAACACCTAGATGAACGTTGTAAGCTGTAGAATGTGCTTCCTCTAAAATCTCCTCTCTCAAGTCATCCACATCAGGAACACACAATCTACCACTGATCCACAACACACCATCATCATCGAGTGTGAAATCAGTAAACTTCCCTGCTCTGACATTCTCTGCAAGCTCTTCTAGAATAGGATCTCGACTCTGAACTGCTTTAATCCTATCCCTCAGTACAGATCGTACTTTAAATTGAGCTAACAGTCCACCTGATCTACTAATCTTCATCATCAGACCTTGATCCACCAACAGATGCAACTCTTGGATCAATGGTCTCCTCTCAACACCGATGTGAGCAAGACTACCTGAGGACTTCCTACTCAAGGCATCTGCTACAACATTAGCTTTACCCCGGATGGTAAAAAATCTCGCAATCATAATCCTTCAACAGTTCCAACCATCTTCTCTGCCTCAAATCAAATCTCGCTGTTGGAAAATGTACTTAAGGCTCATGTGATCAGTAAATATCTCACAAGTCACCCCGTACAAATAATGTCTCCAAATCTTCAAAGCAAAGATCACGGCAGCCATCTCAAGATCATGTGTAGGATAGTTCTGCTCATGCTTCTTCAACTGCCTCGAAGCATAGGCTATCACCCTTCCATTCTGCATCAACACACAACCAAGACCAATTCTAGAAGCATCACAGTAAACTGTGAACTTAATCCATACTATTAGGCAAAGCTAATACTGGCGTTGTGGTCAACTTCTCCTTCAATAACTGAAAACTATTCTCACAAGCTTCTGACCACTCGAATCTAACGTTCTTCTGAGTCAAGCGAGTCATAGGGGTTGCTATCCTGGAAAAATTCTGCACAAACCGCCTATAATACCCGGCTAAACCAGAAAACTTCGAATCTCCGTAACAGAAGTAGGTCTAGGCCACTCAGATACTGCCTCAATCTTCTGTGGATCAACCTGAATACCTTCTTTAGACACTACGTGTCCAAGAAAAGAAACACTCTCCATCCAAAAATCACACTTCGAGAATTTAGCATAAAGCTGATGATCTCTCAGTGTCTGTAGTACAATCCTCAAGTGATATACATGCTCTTCCATACTCCTCGAATATACCAGTATATCATCAATGAAGACTACTACAAACTGATCCACATACGGTCTGAATACTCTGTTCATCAGGTCCATAAAAGCTGCTGGTGCATTAGTCAAACCAAAAGGACATCAGCAGAAACTCATAATGGCCATATCGAGTGCGGAACGCTATCTTAGGAATATCGAATTCGCTAATCCGCAACTGATGATAACCCGACCTCAAGTCGACCTTAGAAAAGAACTGTGCACCCTGTAACTAATCAAACAAATCATCTATCCTAGGGAGAGGATACTTGTTCTTCACTGTCACCTTATTCAACTCTCTGTAGTCAATGCACAGTCTTAGGGTACCATCCTTCTTTTTCACAAACAAGACTGGTGCACCCCAAGGAGAAACACTAGGTCTGATAAAACCTTTCTCCAACAACTCTTGCAACTGCTCCTTCAACTCTCTCAACTCTGCAGGAGCCATACGATAGGGTGGCATAGATATAGGAGTAGTACCTGGAACCACATCTATACAGAACTCAATCTCTCTATGAGGTGGTAAACCTGGTAACTCTCGGAAAAACATCAGGAAACTCACAAGCAACAGGAACATCTGTGAGTGACAACTTCTCCACTGATGTATCCCTAACCAATGCCAAAAACCCTGACAACCTTTCCTCAACAACTTCCTAGCTGTAATAGCAGAAATAAGATTCTGAGGTGCTGAACTCCTATCACCAACAAACTTAAATTCTACTTCATCAGGAATTCTGAAAGTCACCTCCTTATTCCTATAATCTACCACGGCAAAGTGCTGAGATAACCAATCCATTCCCAAAATAACATCAAACTCCATCACATCCAACAAAATCAAATCAGCGGGTAATTCTCTATCTCCCATGAGAATTGGACAACCAGAAAGAATAATATCGGCATCCAAAGAATCACTCAGAGGAGTGGCAACAGACAAAGGAAAAGCCATCCTCGAAGCTTGCCAACAAGATTTAGAAGCAAAAATGGGAGAAACAAACGAATGTGTGGCACCCGGATCAAACAAAACCCAAGCATCCAGGTAACAAACAGAAACAATACCTGCCACGACTGCATTAGATGCCTGAGCATCCTCCTGAGTCAGATGGAAGACTCTGGCCTGACCTCGACCTCCCTGCTGACTGTAGAAGCCTGGCCAACACCTCTGGCACCTCCTCTAGTACCTCCACCATGACTCTGCTGTGGAACAAACTGAGTGGAACTCTGATGCTGGGCTGGTGGTAACTGAAATGGCACGGGTGCTGCACTAGCAATCGACTACTGTGGGAATCGCGGAATCTGCTACTGCTGATATCTGGAATAAGGACACGATCTGGCAAAATGTCCTGTCTGCCCGCATCTGAAACATGTCAACGGTGTCAGATAACATGGTCCCTAATGGACTCTACCACAAGTCTGACAAACACTAGCCACTGATCCAGAACTACGACCACTGCTACTGCTCGAAGCACCTGACCCAAATCTGAACGATCTACGCTGACCTCCACGGCCATGTCTACTGCTCCGATGCACTCGCTGCTGCTATCTCTGACTCTGGTGAGTCGGACCTCGCTGCTGACTACTCGAACCAACATGAAAACTCGAATATGGAGTAGCCTACAATCCACTCGACTGAACTCCCAACTGGTAATAATCAGGCATCGCTCCCTGCCTAACTAACCTCAGCTCGATCTCCTTAGCTAACTCAATCACAGACTCGAGAGTAAGGCCTGCTGTAGGCATACCAGCAAAAGCTGAACCCAAACCAGTAACATATGTAGTGACTGCGAAATACTGATCTCGCATCAGATCCTCGGCATATCTACCCAGACGAAGAAACTCTCGGGTATACTCCTCTACAGATCGATCTCCATGAGAAATACTAGTCAAACGGAGATGATAGCTCAAACGAAGAGGCTTTGGACAAAATCTCCTCATGAATCGCTCTTGAAACTAAGCCCATGTCATCGTCATCATATAGGGCTGGATCATCTGAATGAACCAATCTAAGGCTGGTCCCTCGACAGACACTCGACGATCATGATCCGCTGGTACTCGGTATGAGCAGTCCGAGTCCTAGTCTCAATCGCATGCAGAAAATCTAAAGGATCAGAAGTACCATCAAAAGCAATCCTTCCAACTCGGGCATAGAATAAAGCTGCCTCAGGGTCAGACATACCCTGCTGATAGGCAGGCTGAACAGGCTGAACAACTGGAGGAACAGGAACATCAAACTTAGGCTCAACAGGCTCCTTGTCCTGTAACTCTCTTTGCCTACGGCGACCTGCTGCTCCTCGAGGTCTACCTCTGCCACGACCTCTACGTCTAACTGGCTGCTCAGGAGGTAAAACCTCATCCTGAAAAGACTCATCATCCTCGGCCTCAACGACCGGTGGAGCGACACGCACTCGCCTCCTCATTCTGAAAAGACAAACGGAAAGATTCAGACAAAACAGACAACGGAGGAATAACGCTGAAAACTACAGCAAGGAATACTTATGAAGACATACTCGAACCTAATACACTGCAGTAGTCCAACAGAAAACACAACTTTAAAACTAGGGCCACAACTCACATAACTAAGCCCTGACACCGAACTCCGCTCTGATACCAACTTTGTCACGACCCAAAACAGGGGCCATGACCGGCGCTAGGGAACGGGAATTCTTTCGAATCCGGAACCCGTAGCAAGCCTAAAAATAAAATAAATCATGCAATAACAATAATCATATAATAAATGCAGCGGAAATAAAAAAATCATAATATCATTTTCATCACTGGATTTAATCAAAATCCCATCACATATATAAATCCCTTTAATACAAATCCAGTTTCAATATAATACATCTCTTTAAAATAAAATACATGAAATCCAATACTTTAATTCACAACTACTGCAGTGTCTAGATAAAATAAATAAGACTCAAGTAGACAATTTACATAAAGAAGCCGGGGCGGAAGAAATCCCGCGTATCGACCTGCTACTGAGGTCTGAGGAAGTTGACTCTCCTGAAAAATAGTCAACGGAGGGGAGTCAGACCTCACTGAGTGAATTACTATAATATATATACATACACACTAAGTGATAATGCATACAATCAATAGTATATATAATATGTATATATACAGGTAATTGCACACAGATGCAATAAAATCATTATATATATATTTTCATTAAAAATCATCTTTTATGAAGGATCACATAGAACCCTAGAATATCGCAACCTCAGAGAATAGTGTTAAACAACACTCTGGCCATACAGGCTCACTTATTCCAAATATATCCACTTAATCCGTATGGACAGTAGACTGGCCCCGAGACACTAAGTCAACCGAGCTCCAGCAGTCTGACTGCCAGTGTGATTGGCCCCGAGACACTTGGTCAACCGAGCTCCAGCAATCACACCTCCAAACCATATCTCACATATCAATAATCATAATCAAATCAATATCCACAAATAAGTTAGTAATATAGCCTAAAGCTATAGGCGTACCGGTACGTACTCGGTCCTAATGCTGCCCACTAGGTAGCACGTTCTATTGATATCCTTCATCATTAATAATGTAAAACATTCATTCACAATAAATGATGCATGAATTTAAATGAAATAACAATATAAACCATATATATACCGGAAATATACCAAAAGTAAACCACATATATTTCGAGTATATATATATCAAATACATTCAATCAAATTATAAATTAAGCTGGAAATATATTTAAAAACATTTTAAGTATATTTTATTTACAAAACATGTATATAATTTAATATATACCAAAAATAAACCAAAAATATACTTAATATAAACTTAAGAAATAATCAAATTATTCATGCATATTTAATCAACATAAAACATGCATTTCTAAATCATGC
>CANTUR010001212.1:0-198165 GCA_947683625.1 Mallotus nudiflorus
ATCAAAAACCCTAATAGGCTGAATTTAACAAATCGAAAACTAAGCAATTCTAGACCATTTTAGCTCAAACCAAAGCTAGAATAACACTCACCGGAGCTCAAGGAGAAGAAAGAGACGCGGCGGTGTCAAAAATGGTGGCCGGAATCGGCTGTGATCGACGGTGAGTTGATTTTCGGCTTCTCCGGCCAAAATCACTCTCCCGACGCCGGAAACGGCCTCCACAGGTGGCGAAACTGGTCGGGGAAGATGGTGGCACACCGGACGGCACACCCACGGTGAAGGAACGACACGGCAGCGACCGGAAATGGAGAAGGAACGGTCGGAGAAGAAGAAGAAGAAGAAGAAAACTGTCGGGGGCAAAATGGTAATTTTCCAATTCTTTTGATTTTTGACAAATATATGTATATATATATACTTTATACTATATATTAAAATAATATTAAATTACACACATCAAATATACACCACACACATTAAAATATTAATATTTTAATAATTTATACCAAATAAAATTAATTAAATAACAATTAAAACAATTAAATACTTAATAAAATATTAGGGAAATAATAAACCCCTAATTAAATAAATATACGCACACGGGCTTTATTTAATAATTTAAAAATATGTATGAGTTCATGCAAACCGTAAATACATCTAAAATAATTAATAATAAATTGTTTACGTGAAAATTTCCCCGAAAATGCAAGTCCCGGGAAAATTTTACGTAAAAACACTGTATATAAAACACAGTAATTAAAATAGGTCTAAAATACATATCAACTCATAAAAATATCGTATATATACATATTCAAAATTATTAATACTGCATATCCCGGTACAGTATAAAAATATGTAAAAACACGGGATATTACAGTCTTCCCCCTTACAAGAATTCGTCCCCGAATTCTAAAAGATAAGATCAAGAAGGAAAGAGATACGGGTAAGAAGCTCGCATCTCAGCTTCAGTCTCCCACGTATGCTCTTCAACTCTATCGCTACGCCACAGAACCTTGACCATCGGAATCTGCTTCGATCGCAACTGTCGAACTTGATAATCAACGATCGCCACAGGTTCTTCTACAAACGTCAAATCTTCAGTCACTTCTACACTGTCAGGCTGTGGCAACATGTGTGAAGGATCTGAGATATACTTCCTCAACATCGAGATATGAAATACTGATGCACCTGTGACATACTCGGAGGCAAATCCAACCGATAAGCAACAGTGCCAATTCTCTCCAGAATCTCAAACGGTCCAATGTATCTCGGTGCTAACTTACCCTTCCTGCCAAATCTCATCACACCCTTCATCGGAGATACTTTTAGAAAAACGAAATCTCCAACCTGAAACTCCACATCTCTGCGTCTAGGATCCGCATAACTCTTCTGCCGGCTAACTGCGGTCTCTAATCTTCGCTTAATCAAGGCAACTTCTTCTGCAGCATCCTAAACCATCTCTGGTCCAGTCAAAGCTCTATCACCAATCTCATCCGAACTCAAAGGGGATCTACACTTCCTTCCATACAACGCCTCATACGGTGCCATACCAATACTGCTATGGTAGCTGTTATTATATGCAAACTCAACAAGCGACAAATGATCATCCCAGCTACCTCCCAAATCCAAGACACACATCCTCAACATATCATCCAGTGTCTGGATCGTCCTCTCAGACTGACCATCTGTCTGAGGATGAAAAGCAGTACTGAAATCCACCTAGTGCCCATCGCTTCCTGCAACTTCTGCCAGAAATGAGAAGTAAAACACTGAACCTCTATCTGACACAATGGACACAGGTACTCCATGAAGGCACACAATATGCTTCACATACAACTTCGCCAATCTAGCAACTGAATATGTAGCTTTCACAGGCAAGAAATGTGCAGACTTCGTCAATCTGTCTACAATCACCCAGATGGAATCGTATCCATCCTTCGAACGAGGTAAACCGACCCACAAAATCCATAGCTATCCTTTCCCCACTTCCACTCGGGAATAGGAAGAGGCTGAAGCTTCCCAGAAGGCTTCTGATGTTCGGCTTTCACTTGCTGACACGTCAAGCACTTAGCAACATAATCAGCAACATCCTTCTTCAGTCGTCCCACCAGTATAGATCTCTAATACTGTGGTACATCTTAGTAACACCCGGTCGAATGAACGCTGTAAGCTGTAGAATGTGCTTCCTCTAGGATCTCTTCTCTCAAATCATCCACATCAGGAACACACAGTCTACCACTGATCCACAACACACCATCATCATCGAGTGTGAATCAGTGAACTTCCCTGCTCTGACATTCTCTGCAAGCTCTTCCAGAATAGGATCTCGGCTCTGAGCTGCTTTAATCCTATCCCTCAGTACAGATCGTACTTAAACTGAGCTAACAGTCCACCTGATCTACTGATCTTCATCATCAGACCTTGATCCACCAACAAATGCAATTCCTGGATCAATGGTCTCCTCTCAACACTGATGTGAGCAAGACTAACCTGAGGACTTCCTACTCAAGGCATCTGCTACCACATTAGCTCTACCCCGGATGGTAAAGAATCTCGCAATCATAATCCTTCAACAATTCCAACCATCTTCTCTGCCTCAAATTCAGATCTCGCCTGCTGAAAAATGTACTTAAGGCTCTTGTGATCAGTAAATATTTCACAAGTCACCCCGTACAAATAATGTCTCCAAATCTTCAAAGCAAAGATCACTGCAGCCATCTCCAAGTCATGTGTAGGATAATTCTGCTCATAGCTTCTTCAACTGCCTCGAAGCATAGGCTATCACCCTTCCATTCTGCATCAACACACAACCAAGACCAATTCTAGAGGCATCACAGTAAACTGTGAACTTATCCACACTATTAGGCAAAGCTAATACTGGTGCTGTGGTCAACTTCTCCTTCAACAACCTGAAAAACTATTCTCACAATCTTCTGACCACTCGAATCTAACATTCTTCTGAGTCAAGCGAGTCATAGGGGCTGCTATCCTGGAAAAATCCTGCACAAACCGCCTATAATACCCGGCTAAACCCAGAAAACTTCGAATCTCCGTAACAGAAGTAGGTCTAGGCCATTCAGACACTGACCTCAACCTTCTGTGGATCAACCTGAATACCTTCTTTAGACACTACGTGTCCAAGAAAAGAAACACTCTCCATCCAGAAATCACACTTCGAGAATTTAGCATAAAGCTGATGATCTCTCAATGTCTGTAGTACAATCCTCAAATGATATACATGCTCTTCCATACTCCTCGAATATACCAGTATATCATCGATAAAGACTACTACAAATTGATCCACATACGGTCTGAATACTCTGTTCATCAGATCCATAAAAGCTGTTGGTGCATTAGTCAAACCAAAAGACATCACCAGAAACTCATAATGGCCATATCTAGTGCGGAACGTTTGTCTTAGGAATATCAGCTTCACTGATCCGCAACTGATGATAACCCGACCTCAAGTCAACCTTAGAAAAGAATTATGCACCCTGGAGCTGATCAAACAAATCATCTATCCTCGGGAGAGGATACTTATTCTTCACTGTCACCTTATTCAGCTCTCTATAGTCAATGCACAGTCTCAGGGGTACCCATCCTTCTTCTTCACAAACAGGACTGGTGCACCCCAAGGAGAAACACTAGGTCTAATAAAACCTTTATCCAACAACTCTTGCAACTGCTCCTTCAACTCTCTCAACTCTGCAGGAGCCATACGATAGGGTGGCATAGATATAGGAGTAGTACCTGGTACCACATCTATACAGAACTCAATCTCTCTGTGAGGTGGTAAACCTGGCAACTCCTCGGGAAAAAACATCAGGAAACTCACAAGCAACAGGGAACATCTGTGAGTGACAACTTCTCCAATGACGTATCCCTGACCAATGCCAAATATCCCCTGACAAACCTTTCCTCAACAACTTCCTAGCCGTAATAACAGAAATAAGATTCTGAGGTGCTGAACTCCTATCACCAACAAACTTAAATCTTCTTCCACCAGGAATTCTAAAAGTCACCTCCTTATTCCTGCAATCTACCACGGCATAGTACTGAGATAACCAATCCATTCCCAGAATAACATCAAACTCCATCACATCCAACAAAATCAAATCAGCGGGTATTCTCTATCTCCCACGAGAACTGGACAACCAGAAAGAACAATATCGGCGTCCAAGGAATCGCTCAGAGGAGTGGCAACAGACAAAGGAAAAGCCATCCTCGAAGCTTGCCCAACAAGATTTAGAAGCAAAAACAGGAGAAACAAACGAATGCGTGGCACCCGGATCAAACAAAACCAATGCATCCAGGTAACAAACAGAAAAGAATACCTGCCACGACTGCATTAGATGCCTGAGCATCCTGCTGAGTCAGATGGAAAACTCTCGCCTGGCCTCGACCTCCCCTGCTGACTGGTAGAAGCCTGGCCAACACCTCTAGCAACCTCCTCTAGTACCTCTACCACGACTCTTGCTGTGGAACAAACTGAGTAGAACTCTGATGCTGGGGCTGGTGGCAACTGAAATGGCATAGGTGTAGCACTAGCAATCGACTGCTGTGGGAATCGCGGAATCTGCTGCTCGCTGATACCCAGAATAAGGACAAGATCTGGCAAAATGTCCTGTCTGCCCGCATCTGAAACATGTCAATGGTGTCAGATAACACGGTCCCTGATGGACTCTACCGCAAGGTCTGACAAACACTGGCCGCTGATCCAGAACTACGACCACTGCTGCTGCTCGAAGCACCTGACCCAAATCTAAACGATCTACGCTGACCTCCACGGCCATGTCTACTGCTCCGATGCACTCGCTGCTGCTGTCTCTGACTCTGCTGAGTCGAACCTCGCTGCTGACTACTCGATCCAACATGAAAACTCGAATACGGAGTAGCCTGCAATCCACTCGACTGAACTCCCAACTGGTAATAATCAGGCATCGCTCCCTGCCTAACTAACCTCAGCTCGATCTCCTTAGCTAGCTCAATCACAGACTCGAGAGTAAGACCTGCTGTAGGCATACCAGCAAAAGCAGAACCCAATCCAGTAACATACGTAGTAACCGCGAAATTACTGATCTCGCATCAGATCCTCGGCATATCTACCCAGACGAAGAAACTCTCTGGTGTACTCCTCTACTGATCGATCTCCACGAGAAATACTAGTCAGTCGAAGACGATAGCTCAAACGAAGAGGCTCTGGACAAAATCTCCTCATGAATCGCTCTCGAAACTGAGCCCATGTCATCGTCCATCATATAGGCTGGATCATCTGAATAAACCAATCTAGAGCTGGTCCCTCAACAGACAACTCGACAATCATGATCCGCTGGTACTCGGTATGAGCAAGTCCGAGTCCTAGTCTCAATCGCATGCAGAAAATCTAAAGGATCAGAAGTACCATCAACGCAATCCTGCCAACTCTGGCATAGAACAAAGCTGCCTCAGGGTCAGACATACCCTGCTGATAGGCAGGCTGAACAGGCTGAACAACAGGAGGAACAGGAACATCAAATTCAGGCTCAACAGGCTCCTCGTCCTGTAACTCTCTCTGCCTACGGCGACCTGCCGCTCCTCGAGGTCTACCCCCTGCCACGACCTCTACGTCTAACTGGCTGCTCAGGAGGTAAAACCTCGTCCAGAAAAGACTCATCATCCTCGGCCTCAACGACCGATGGAGCGACACGCGCTCGCCTCCTCATTCTGAAAAGACAAACGAAAAGATTCAGACAAAACAGACAACGGAGGAATAATGCTGAAAACTACAACAAGGAATACTTATCAAGACATACACGAAACCTAATACACTGCAGTCGTCCAACAGAAAACACAACTTTTAAAAAACTAGGGCCACAACTCACATAACTAAGCCCTGACACAGAACTCTGCTCTGATACGAACTTCGCTCTGATACCAACCTTTGTCACGACCCCAAAACAGGAGTCATGACCGGCGCTAGGGAACGGGAATTCTTTCGAATCCGGAACCCGTAGCAAGCCTAAAAATAAATAAATCATGCAATAACAATAACCATATAATATATATGCAGCGGAAATAAAAATCTGAAATATCACAATATCATTTTCATCACTGGATTTAAATAAAAATCTCATCTCCTCATATATATAAAATCTCTTTAATACAAAATCCAGTTTTAACATGATATATCTCCATTTAAAATAAAGTACATAAAATCCAATACTGTAATTCTACAACTACTGCAGTATCTAGATAAAATAAATAAGACTCAAGTAGACAATTTACATAAAGAAGCCGGGGGCGGAAGAAATCCGGCGTATCGACCTGCTACTGAGGTCTGAGGAAGTTGACTCTCCTGAAAAAAATAGTCAACGGATGGGAGTCAGACCTCACTGAGTGAATTACTATAATATATATACATACACTCTAAATGACTATGCATACAGTCAATAATACATATCTAATATGTATGTATACAGGAAAAATTCACACAGATGCAGAAAAATCGTTTTTATATATTTTATCTGAAAATCATCTTTTATGAAGGATTACATAGAACCCTAAGAATATCGCAACCTCAGAATAATAGTGTTAAACAACACTCTGGCCATACAGGCTCACTGAATCCAAATATATCCACTTAATCCATTTGGACAGTAGACTTGGCCCCGAGACACTAAGTCAACCGAGCTCCAGCAGTCTGACTGCCAGTGTGATTGGCCCCGAGACACTTGGTCAACCGAGCTCCAGCAATCACACCCAAACCACATCTCACACATATCAATAATCACATCAAATCAATATCCATAAATAAGTTAGTATTATAGCCTAAATACAATAGGCGTACCGGTACGTACTCGGTCCTAGTGCTGCCCACTAGGTAGCACGTTCTATAGATATCCTTCATTAGTAATATAAATCATTCATTCACAATAAATGATAGCATGAATGTAATGAAACAACAATATAAACCATATATATACCGAAAATATACCAAACATAAATCAGGTATATTTTGAGTATATATATGTCAAATAAATCCAATCGAATCATGAATTAAACTAAAAATATATTTAAAAACAATTTTAAATATATTTTATTAATAAAACATGTATATAATTTATTATATACCAAAAATATACCAAAAATATACTTGAATATAAATCACATTATTTATGCATTTTAATCAAAGTAAAACATGTATTTCTAAATCATAGCACCTAAGCATATATATATAATATAGTAACTCACCTAATGCGCTCCACGAGACAGGTCCGACGGGCCTGGTCCACTAGCCCTCGGTCTCGGCGCAACTAAACAAGAAATAATTAATCGACATCAGATAAACCCTAATAGAAATCCTAGAATTCAATCTAGAGTATTTAAAATACAGAAACAGAATTAGGAATTAGGGTTCGACTGGATATCACGTTTTACGAGAATTCTACCGAAAATTCGGCAGAACCTCCCCTGTAAAACGGACATCTCTCTACTCAAAAGAGTAGAGCCGACCCTGCAAAGAAACACACTTCGAAATACAAGCTCAACACAATCAAAATCCCACGGTCGGACTCCAAACTACAGTCCACCGACCAGGGTCCACAACACAGAATAATTCCAGATATACCGAAAATATCCTTAAATCACAGAAATACATTTTACAGGTAAAAATTACATAATTAACCTTGAAACACTATAAAAACCGATTAAAACTCATTTTATTAGTAAAACCGTATATTATATATATAATTGAAAATAATTTACGAAAAATAGTTTTAATTAGTTAAAAATACCAAATATTTTGTAGAAATCATTTTTATACCTCAAATAACTATTAAAACCAATTAAATTACATTTTTTGACAATTTAGGGTAAAATTACCAAAATACCCTTATATATATAAATATACTTAAATTACTTCAAAAATTCACCAAAAATCATACAATTATCCAAAATTAATTTTCTCAACATATTTATCAATAATATCAATAATTAAACCCAATTATCCAATTAATTTCAAATAAAAACACATTTAACCTAATTTTCTCAAAATTACATAAACTTCAATAATTAAAAATAAATACTTAGAAATTCATAAAAATTCCAAATAAATTCCTATAATTCATTTCAACACCTAATTTATCCAAAAACTCCAATTTCATAATTTAAATAATTAATTTCCGAAAATTAGAAAATAATATTAAAATATTCAAAAATACCCAAAAATCCAAACAATCTCCAAAAATTCTACAAAAATTCACACATGTAGATTAAGCTACTAGGAACAACATTTGTGAAGGAATTAAGCATGAATCAATCAAGAACAATTCGAAAAAAATCAAAAACCCTAATAGGCCGAATTTAACAAATCGAAAACTAAGCAATTCTAGACCATTTTAGCTCAAACCAAAGCTAGAATAACACTCACCGGAGCTCAAGGAGAAGAAAGAGACCGGCGGTGTCAAAAATGGTGGCCGGAATCGGCGTGATCGACGGTGAGTTGATTTTCGGCTTCTCCGGCCAAAATCACTCTCCCGACGCCGGAAACGGCCTCCACAGGTGGTGAAACTGGTCGGGGAAGATGGTGGCACACCGGACGGCACACCCACGGTGAAGGAACGGCACGGCAGCGACCGGAAATGGAGAAGGAACGGTCGGAGAAGAAGAAGAAGAAACTGTCGGGGGCAAAATGGTAATTTTCCAATTCTTTTGATTTTTGACAAATATATGTATATATATATACTTTATACTATATATTAAAATAATATTAAATTACACACATCAAATATACACCACACACATTAAAATATTAATATTTTAATAATTTATACCAAATAAAATTAATTAAATAACAATTAAAACAATTAAATACTTAATAAAATATTAAGGAAATAATAAACCCTAATTAAATAAATATACGCACACGGGCTTTATTTAATAATTTAAAAATATGTATGAGTTCATGCAAACCCGTAAATACATCTAAAATAATTAATAATAAATTGTTTACGTGAAAATTTCCCCGAAAATGCAAGTCCCGGGAAAATTTTACGTAAAACACTGTATATAAAACACAGTAATTAAAATAGGTCTAAAATACATATCAACTCATAAAAATATCGTATATATACATATTCAAAATTATTAATACTGCATATCCCGGTACAGTATAAAAACATGTAAAAATACGGGATATTACAGTACAGTCTACCGACCGGGGTCCACAATCACAGAACGATTATAAAAATACCCTTATAACATAGAAATACATTTTATAAGTGGAAATTACATAATTAACCTTAAAACATATTGAAAACCGATAAAAACTCATTTTATTAGAAAAACCGTATATTATATATATATTTGAAAATAATTCACGAAAAATAGTTTTAATTAGTTAAAAATACCAAATAATTTGTAGAAATCATTTTTATACCTTAAATAATTATTAAAACCAATTAAATTACATTTTTAGCCAATTTAGGGTAAAATTGGCTTTAGGTCCAATTACACTTAGTGCGCTCCACGAGATGGGTCCGACGGGCCTAGTCCACTAGGCCTCGGTCTCGGTGCAACTAGACAAATAATAAATAACTGACGTCAAAATAAACCTAATAGAAAATCCTAGAAACTCGATCTAGAATATTAGACACCGAAACAGAATTAGGGTTCGACCGGACATCACGTTTTACGAGAATTCTACCAAAAATTCGACAGAACCTCCCTTATAAAACGGACATCTCTCTACTCAAAGAGTAGAGCCGACCCTGCAAAGAAACACACTTTGAAAATAAACGCAAAATTACATTCACAACCCCTCGGTCGGACTCCAAACTACAGTCTACCGACCGGGGTCCACAATCACAGAACGATTATAAAAATACCAAAAATATCCTTATAACATAGAAATACATTTTATAAGTAGAAATTACATAATTAACCTTAAAACATATTGAAAACCGATAAAAACTCATTTTATTAGAAAAACCGTATATTATATATATATTTGAAAATAATTCACGAAAAATAGTTTTAATTAGTTAAAAATACCAAATAATTTTTAGAAATCATTTTTATACCTTAAATAATTATTAAAACCAATTAAATTACATTTTTAGCCAATTTAGGGTAAAATTACCAAAATACCCCTTATATATATAAATATACTATAATTACTTCAAAAATTCACCAAAAATAATATAATTATCCAAAATTAATTTTCTCAACATATTTATCTATAATTAAACTCAATTAACCAATTAATTTCAATTTAAAACACAATTAACCCTAATTTCCAAAATTACATAAACCTAAATAATTCAAAATAAATACATAGAAATTCATAAAAATTCCAAATAAATTCCTATAATTCATTTCAACACCTATAATTATCATAAAACACAATTTCATAATTTATTTAATTAATTTTCGAAAATTAGAAAATAATATTAAAATATTCAAAAATACCCAAAAATCAAAATAATCTCCAAAAATTCCAAAAAAATTTACACATGTAGATTAAGCTACTAGGATCAACATTTGTGAAGGGAGTTTTCATGAATCAATCAATTCAAAGTTCAAAAAAATCAAAAACCCTAATATGGCCGAAATTGAAAATTCGAACCCTAAGCAAATCAAGACCATTTCAGCTCAAACCAAAGCTAGAATTACACTCACCGGAGCTCAAGGAGAAGAAAGAGACTAGCGGTGTCAAAAATGGTGGCCGGAATCGTCATGATCGACGGTGGTTCAACTTTCGGCTTCTCCGGCCAAAAATGGCTTCCAGACACCGGAAACGACTGCTACAGGCGACGAGGAAGGCTGGGGAAGGTGGTGGCACACCGGACGGCACACCAACAGCAAGAGATCGGCAGTTGCAGACGGCGGACGGCGAGGGAAGCGGAAATCGGGGAAGAAGAAGGAATCGGGGGCAAAAACGTAATTTTCTAAAATTTTTGGTTTTTGACTTATAATATGTATATATATATACTTTGTACTATATAATAAAATAATATTAAATTACACACATTAAATATACACCACACATAAAATTTAATATTTTAATAATTTATACTAAATAAAAATAATTAAATAACAATAAAACTAATAAATAATTAATAAAATATTAGGGTAATATTAAACCCTAATTAAATAAATATATGCACACATAGGCTTTATATAGTAATTTAAAAATACGTATGAGTTCATGCAAGTCCATAAATATATTTAAAGTAATTAATAGTAAATTATTTACGTGAAAATTTCCCCGAAAATGCAAGTCCCGGGAAAATTTTACGTAAAACACTTAAAATAATAATAAACAATTAAAATTAGCTTTAATTAAATAGAAAACTCATAAAAATTTCATAAATAAATACAAAAATTATTAACATTGCATATCCCGATACAGTATAAAAATATTTAAAAATACGGGATATTACAGAATAACACCAAATTCACAACCACAATCCCTCGGTCGAACTTCAAACTACAATTCACCGACCGAGGTTCACAATTCACAGAATAATTACAAAATACCAAAAATGCCCTTATATAATAAAAATACATTTTATAATTCTAAATTACATAATTAACCCTAAAACTTATTAAAAACCGAAAAAACTCATTTATTTAGAAAAATTGTATAATATATATATAATTTGAAAATAATTTTTGAAAAATAGTTTTAATTATTTAAAAGTACTAAATCATTTTTAGAAATCATTTTTATACCCTAAATAACTATTAAAACCAATTTAATTACATTTTTAGCCAATTTAGTGTAAAATTACCAAAATACCCATATATATATAAATTTACTAAAATAAATCCAAAAATTCACCAAAAATAATATAATTACTCAAAATTAATTTTCTCAACATATATTTCAATAATATCAATAAATATACCCAATTTACCAATTTATTTCAATTAAACACATAATTAACCCTATTTTTCAAAATTACATAAACTTAATAAATTCCAAATAAATATATAAAAATTCACAAAAATTACAAATAAATTTCTATAATTCATTTCAACACCTATAATCACCATAAAACATAATTTCATAATTTAGTTAATTAATTTTCGAAAATTAGAAAATATTAATAAAATAATAAAAAATTCACAAAAATTAAAATAAATTCTAAAAATTCTACAAAAATTACAGAATGTAGATTAAGCTTCCAGGAATAAATTTTATGAAGGAATTTTTTATGAATCAATTAAATTGAAGCTAAAAAAATTTGAAACCCTAAATGGCTGAAATGAAGAAATTGGAAACCTAAGCAATTCTAGACCAAATCAAATGAAACAAAGCTTGGAATCACACTCACCGGAGCTCAAGGAGAAGATAGAGACCGGTGGCATCGAATTTAGTGGCCGGAAATGGCTTGATCGGAGTTGACTTCAATTTTCGGCCTCCTTGAAAAATCCGACCAAAACACACCGGAAAAAGGGAGCTTCAGGTAGTGGAAATGGCTGGAGGTGGAGGAGGAAGGATGAGAGGCACAGTGACAGCAAAGAAATCAGCTGGAAATGGCCAGAAATGGTGGAAACCGTTTGGGAGGAAAAAATAAAAGAGACAATGGCATTTTGGTAAATAATGCAAACTTTATAATTTTGATAATAAATTATGTATATATGTATATATATATATATCCACACTTATATTATAATATTATATATATTCCCACACACAAATAATTCTCACCACATAAATATTTTATTATATTTAATAATTTATACACTTAAAATTAATTAATTAATTAATATTAAAACTAAATAATAAAAATTAAGGTAATTAATTAAATCCTAATTAATTTAAATAAATACACATATATACATTTTATTTTAGCACTTAAAAATTATGTACGAGTTCATGCAAATTCGTAAAACTAGTCAAAATAATTAATATTAAATTATTTACATGTCAATTTCCCCGAAAATACAATTCCCGGAAAAATTTTACGTAAAGTACTTAAAATAATATAAAATAATTAAAATTAGCTTTAAACAAATAACAAACTCATAAATATATACAAAAATTATTAACACTGCATATCCCGATGCAATATAAAAATATTTAAAAACTCGGGATATAGAAGTGTATTTTATTGCAGGACCGGCTCTACTTTTTAGTAGAGAGATGTTCGTTTTACAAAGAAGATTCTGCCGAATTTTCTGTAGAATTCTCGTAAAACATAACATCGGGTCAATTCTGTGTCAGTCTATATTTTGTAATCCTAGATCAAGTCTCTAGAAGTTAAGTTAGATTTATTCTAATTTCTGTATTAATTGATTTGTTTAGTTGCACCGAAACCGAGGCCTAGTGGACTGGGCCTGTCAGATCAGTCTTGAGGAGTGCATACTTGTGAGTTGTTATTTTATATATACCACAGTATCAGAGACTTGTACTTGTAATATCCCTAGTTTTTAAATAATTTTAAACTGCATCGGGATATGCAGTGTTAATAATTTTTATATATTTTTTATTATTTAATTAGTTGTTATTTATTAAAGTCATTTTTAATTATTTTAAGTCTTTTACGTAAAATTTTTCCGAGAGTTTTATTTTTGGGGAAATTTAGACTTAAATAAATACATATTAATTATTTTAGTCAGTTTTGTAAAATTGCATGAGTCCATGCACGATTTTAATTGTCGTATTAATATACGTACATATACATGTATATATACACATTTAAAAAATTAGGGTTTATTTTAATTAAATTTATATTATATTATATAGTTTTAATAATAATTAATGTGTACATATATGTATATGTATAGAGATATTATTAAATATGTGTGTGGTGAATAATTATTATGAATATAATATTTATATATTATAATAACATAAACTATAGATACATATATATACATATAATATATACCTAAAACTAAAGTTCACAATATTTACAAAAATGTCATTATCTCCTTCATTAAGCTGCCTGATGATCCCCTTCCCTCTCCGGCATCTGTCACCTTCATTTCTCATCGGCAGAGTGCCTCTTAGCCTTCCTACTCCATCTCCAACCCATCCCGCCGCCCTTAGCTCCCTTTACGGCATTGTTTGACTGGATTTTCCTCAAGAAGCCGAAACTTGCTTCTAACGCCGATCAGCACGATTTCGGCCACCGTTTGAAGTGCCACTGGTCTCTATCTCTTCCTTGAGCTCCAGTGAGTGCATTTCTAAGCTTGGTTTCACTTGATTTGGTCTAGATTTCCTAAGGTTTTCAATTTTCAATTTCGATCAACTTGAGTTCTTGATTTTTTTTAAGCTTCAATTTCAATGATTCAAGAAAACTTCCTTCACAAAGATTGATCCTAGTAGCTCAATCTACATGCTGTAATTTTTGCGAATTTTTTATTATTTTATTAATATGTTCTAATTTTTGTAAATTAATTAATTAAATTATGAAATTGTAATTTATGGTGTTTATAGGTGTTAAAATGAATTTTATAAATTTATTTGTAATTTTTGTGATTTTTATATAATTATTGTGAATTTATTTAGTTTATGTGATTTTTAGAAAATTATGTTAATTATGTATTTTATTGAAATTAATTGGTTAATTGAGTATAATTATGGATTTTATTGGATTATATGTTGAGAAATTAATTTTTGAGTGATTATACTATTTTTAGTGAATTTTAGAATAATTATGAATTTATATATAGTAGGGGTATTTTGGTAATTTGACACTAAATTGGCTAAAAATATAATTAAATTGGTTTTAATAGTTATTTGAGATATAAAAATGATTTCTACAAACTATTTAGTATTTTTAACTAATTAAAACTATTTTTCGTAGATTATTTTCAAATTATATATAATATATTATTTTTCTAAATAAATGAGTTTTTATCGATTTTTAAAATGTTTTAGGGTTAATTATGTAATTTGGAGTTATAAAATGAATTTTGGTTAATATTTATGAATTTATTAAGAATTATCGATTTTTAATAATATTTTATCAAAATTAGGGTTTTTTGTAATTATCGGTAAAATAATTATTTTTAGCGTTTAAATTTCTAATTTGTTATATTTTGAGTATTAAAGGGCATTTTCGGTAATTTTGAAATTTTTAATGTGTTATGTGCATACCTCATGCATTATGAACCTTGGTCGATGGAATTGTAGTTTAGGAGTCCGACCGAAGGGTTGTGAGATTATTTTTTACTCAAAGTGTGTTTCTTTGTAGGACCGGCTCTACTCTTTGAGTAGAGAGATGTCCGTTTTGCAGGGGAGGTTCTGTCGGATTTTCGGTAGAATTCTCGTAAAATGTAATATCCAATCGAATTTCTATTTTAATTGTGTCCGGTATTTCTAGATCAAGCCTCTAGAATTACGTTAGATTTATCCTAATGTTGTATTGTCGTTTGTTTGTTTAGTTGTGCCGAGACCGAGGCTTAGTGGACCAGGCCCGTCGGACTTGTCTCGAGGAGCGTAATAACTGTGTAATATCTTAAGTTTCTAAATAATTTTAAATTGCATCGGGATATGCAGTGTTAATAATTTTTATATATATTTATGATATTTTTATGAGTTTGTTATTTATTAAAGCTAATTTTAATTATTTTATATTACTTTAAGAGATTTACATAAAATTTTTCCAAGAATTGTATTTTCGGGGAAATTAAGACATAAATAATTTAATATTAATTATTTTAAATAGTTTTATGAGTTTGCATGAACCCATACATAATTTTAAAGTGCTAAATAAAATGTATGTATGTATGTACATTTATTTAAATTAGGGTTTAATTAATTAAATTAATTTTTATTATATATGGTTTTTAATATTAATTAATTAATTATATATGTGTATATATTATTAAAATATGTGTGTGGTGTATATTTAATGTGTGTGAGATTATATATTATTATAATATATAGTATAGATATATATATATATATATATATATATATATATATATATATATATACATAATTTATTATCAAAAATCAAAAGTTAGCAAAAATTACAGAAATGCCATCGTCTTCCTCTTCTCTTTCCTAATCGTCCCATCTCCATTTTCGGCATCTGTAACTCGGTTTTCTTGTTGTTGGTGTGCCTCTCAGCCTTCCTCCTCCACCTCCAGCCTTTCCCGACGTCTGAAGCCACTATTTCCGGCATGTTTTGGCCGGAAAACCAAAGAGAGGCCGAAATTCATCTCATCGCCGTTCAAGCCGATTCCGGCCACTGTTTTCCACACCGCTGGTCTCTATCTTCTCCTTGAGCTCCAATGAGTGTGATCCCAAGCTTTGTTTCACTTATAATAGTCTAGATTTCCTTAGGTTTTGATTTTTCATTTTCGGCCTATTAGGATTTTGAATTTTTTTTGAGCTTCAATTTGATTGATTCAAGTAAACTCCCTTCACAAACTTTGATCCTTGTAGCTTAATCTATACTCTGGAATTTTTATGGAATTTTTGGAATTTATTTTGATTTTTGGGAATTTTTAATTATTTTATTAATATTTTCTAATTTTTGAAAATTAATTAATTAAATTATGAAATTGTGTTTTATGGTAATTATAGGTGTTGAAATGCATTTTGGAAATTTATTTGTAATTTTTGTGAATTTTATATATTTATTTGGAATTTATTAAGTTTATGTAATTTTGAAAAATTAGGTTAATTATGTGTTTTATTGGAATTAATTAGTTAATTGAGTATATTTATTGATATTATTGAATTATATGTTGAGAAAATTAATTTTGAGTAATTATACTATTTTTGGTGAATTTTTTATTAAGTTTAGTGAATTTATATATATAGGGGTATTTTGGTAATTTGATACTAAATTGGCTAAAAATGTAATTAAATTGGTTTTAATAGTTATTTAAGGTATAAAAATGATTTCTACAAATTATTTAGTATTTTTAACTAATTAAAACTATTTTTCGTAAATTATTTTCAAATTATATATATATATAATATACGATTTTTCTAAATAAATGAGTTTTTATTGGTTTTTAACATGTTTTAGAGTTAATTATGTAAATTGGATTGATAAAATATATTTTTATTATTAAAGGGCATTTTTGGTATTTCTGTGTTATTCTGTGAATTGTGAACCTCGGTCGGTAAATTGTAGTTTAGAGTCCGACCGAGGGGTTGTGAATTGAATTATTTCGAAGTGTGTTTCTTTGCAGGACCGACTCTACTCTTTGAGTAGAGAGACGTCCATTTTATAGGGGAGGTTCTGCTGGATTTTCGATAGAATTCTCATAAAACGTGATATCTGGTCGAACTCTGATTCTAATTCTGTGTTTAGTATTCTGGATCGAGTTTCTAGAAATTTCCATTAGATTTATTCTGATTTTCTACTATCGTTTGTTTGTTTAGTTGCACCGCGACTGAGGCCTAGTGGACCAGGCCCATTGGACCCATCTCGAGGAGCGCAATAACAATGAGTTGTTATTTTATATATACATATTTTAGGGTGCATGTTTTAGAAATGTATGATTTATTTTAATAAAGTATGCATGAATTATTTAAATATTACTTAGGTTTACTTTTGGTATATTTTGGTATATTTTCAACTGTACGCATGTTTTATTAATAAATTATTCTTAAAATGTTTTTATGTATATTCATGGTATATTTTTAGTTTATTTGTAATTTAATTGGATTTATTTGACGTATATATACTCGAAATATACCTGGTTTATTTTTGGTATATTTCTAGCATATATATGGTTTATGTTGCTATTTATTTCAAATTCATGCATCATTTATTTATGAATGTAACCTAGTGGGCAGCACTAGGACCGAGTACGTACCGGTATGCTGATAGCATTTAGGCTATATTACTAACCTATTTGTGGATATTGATTGGATTGATTGATTTATTTGATGTGAGATATGATTTGAGAGTGTGATTGCTAGAGCTTGGTTGACCAAGTGTCTCGGGGCCAATCACACTGACAGTTAGACTGTTGGAGCTCGATTGACTTAATGTCTCGGAGCCAGTCTACTGTCCAAATGGAACAAGTGAACTCATTTGGAATAAGTGAGCCTGTATAGCTAGAGTGTTGTCTAACACTGTTTGAGGTTGTGGTTTTCTAGGGTTCTATTTGATCCTTCATAAACGATAATTTTTAGTAAATATATAAAATGATTTTGCTGCATCTGTGTGTATTTGCCTATATATATATTTATTATATATACTATTGACTGTGTGCATTGTCATTTAGTATGCATGTATATATATTATAATAATTCACTTAGTGAGGTCTGACTCCCCTCCGTTGACTATTTTTCAGGAGAGTCATCGTCTTCAGACCTCAGTAGCAGACCCATACGCCGGATTTCTTCCGGCTCGGCTTCACTATGTAAACTGCTTACCTGAGTTTTATTGTAATATCCCAAGTTTTTAAATATTTTTATACTGCATCGGGATATACAGTGTTAATAATTTTTGTATCTATTTATGATATTTTATGAGTTTGTTGTTTGTTTAAAGCTAATTTTAATTATTTTATATTATTTTAAGTACTTTACGTAAAATTTTCTCAGGAATTGTATTTTCGGGGAAATTGACACGTAAATAATTTAATATTAATTATTTTGACTAGTTTTACGAATTTGCATGAACTCATATATAATTTTTAAGTGCTAAAATAAAATGTATATATGTGTATTTATTTAAATTAATTAGGATTTAATTAATTACCTTAATTTTTATTATTTAGTTTTAATATTAATTAATTAATTTTAAGTGTATAAATTATTAAATATATTAAAATATTTGTGTGGTGAGTATTATTTGTGTGTGGGAATATATATAATATTATAATATAATGTGGACATATATATATATATACATATATACATTATTATTTATCAAAAATCAGAAGTTTGCTTTATTTACAGTTTTGCCACTATCTTCATCTTCTTCCCTCCCGATCAGTTTTCCACCATTTACGGCCACTGTGACCTCTATTTCTTGCCGTCACTGTGCCCCTCAACCTTCCTCCTCCCTTGCCAGCCATTCCCGACACCTGAAGCTCCCTTTTCTGGCGAGTTTTAACCAATTTTTCTCAAAGAAGCTAACAATCGATCAAGCTCCGATCGATGTGATTCCGGCCACCAAATTCGAAGTCACCAGTCTCTATCTTCTCCTTGAGCTCTGTTGAGTGTGATTTCAAGGTTTGTTTCACTTAAAATGGTCTAGATTTTCCTAGGTTTCAATTTCTTCATTTCAGCCATTTAGGGTTTCAAATTTTTTTGAGCTTCAATTTTATTGATTCATGAAAACTCCCTTCACAAACTTTGATCCTGGAAGCTTAATCTACATGCTATAATTTTTGTAGAATTTTTTGAATTTATTTTGATTTTTGGGTATTTTTTATTATTTTATTATTATTTTCTAATTTTCGAAAATTAATTAATTAAATTATGAAATTGTGTTTTATGGTAATTATAGGTGTTAAAATGAATTATAGAAATTTATTTGTAATTTTTGTGAATTTTTATATATTTATTTGGAATTTATTAAGTTTATGTAATTTTGAAAAATAGGGTTAATTATGTGTTTAATTGAAATAAATTGGTAAATTGATTATATTTATTGATATTATTGAATTATATATTGAGAAAATTAATTTTGAGTAATTATATTATTTTTGGATTTATTTGAGTAAATATATATATAGGGGTATTTTGGTAATTTTATACTAAATTGGCTAAAAATGTAATTAAATCGGTTTTAATAGTTATTTAGGGTATAAAAATGATTTCTACAAATTATTTAGTATTTTTAACTAATTAAAACTATTTTTCATAAATTATTTTCAAATTATATATATATTATACGATTTTTCTAAATAAATGAGTTTTTATCGATTTTTAATAAGTTTTAGGGTTAATTATGTAATTTGGAATTATAAAATGTATTTTTTTTATAAAAGGGCATTTTCGGTATTTTGTAATTATTCTGTGAATTGTGAACCTCGGTCAGTGAATTGTAGTTTGGAGTCCGACCAAGGTATTGTGGTTGTGAATTTGGTGTTATTCCGAAGTGTGTTTTCTTTGCAGGAACGGCTCTACTCTTTGAGTAGAGAGATGTTCATTTTACAGGGGAGGTTCTGCCGGATTTTCAGTAGAATTCTCGTAAAACGTGATGTCCGGTCAAATCCCTATTCTAATTCTGTGTCTAAAATTCTAGATCGAGTATTTAGAATTTCCATTAAATTTACTCTGATTTCATGTTGTCATTTATTTGTTTAGTTGCGCCGAGACCGAGGCCTAACGGATCAGGCCCGTCGAGTTTGTCTCGTGGAGCGCTAACATGTGAGTTATTATACTGTATATATATGCATTGCATATAGGATGCATCACTTAGGGTTTTTTATTTTCATTTTATGTCCTTAAAGTGATTTAAGTTATAATATTTTGGTATATCTAGGGTTGTACTTTTGTATATATATATATGCATGTTAAATAATTATTGATGATATTTTGGTATATGCACATTAAACATTTAGGTTTCTGTTTAATACATTTTAATATATATACATGTTTAAAATGTACATTTAGACATAATTATTTTATTAAATGATTAGTATACTTTAGGTATAGTTTCAGTAGATTTTAGGTTTATTCTTAAATAATTGCATGCTAAATTATAAACCTACACTTAAATTGTTTTTAAGTTTATTTTTGGTATATTTTTTATATATTTCCCCAAATAAATGTATGTTTTATTATTAATTGAAACCTAAAACATTAGTGGTATACTTAGGGTTTAATTGTCATTTATGCATGCTAGAAAATTAGGTTATTTTGGTAGAATGTGAAATATGTTAAACCTAAACACATATTTAAATGAACATTTATACATAAATTTTTTATTAAATGATTTGTGTACTTAGGGCATATCTTTTGTATATTTAGGTATATTTTTAAGAAAATGCATGTTTTATTATTATTATTATACATTTAAATTGTTTTTAACTATATTAATGATTTATCTTTAGTTTATTTCATATTTTATTTGACATATATATATATATATATGCCCGAAATATACTGGGTATATTTTAGGTATATATATATATATATGGTTGGTTTTACTATTATGAATATTGTTCTACATTAATTATTTTCCGAATGAATGATTTATTTAAATGAAGGATATCAATAGAATGTGCTTCCTAGTGGGCAACACTAGGACCGTGTACGTACCGGTGCGATAGATAAGGGTTGAGTGAGAAATAATTGTGGTGATTATAATTGATTTGATGGATTTGACTAAGATTAATGGTATGTTAGATAGTGTGATTGCTGTAGCTCGGTTGACCAGGGGTCTCGGGGTCAATCACACTGACAGTCAGACTGTTGGAGCTCGGTTGACTTAGTGTCTCGGGGCCAGTCTACTGTCCATAATGGAATGAATGATCTATTGGGTTGATAGAGATATGAGGTGATGAATAGTGTGATTGTTGGAGCTCGGTTGACCAGGGGTCCCGGAGCCAATCACACTGACAGCCAGACTACTGGAGCTCGGTCGACTTAGTGTCTCGGGGCTAGTCTGCTGTCCAGTTTGGAATAAGTGTTCTATTTGGAATCAAGTGAGAATGTATGGCTAGAGTGATGATGGGGTTGATTGGGGTTGCTATTATTAGGGTTCTATGGATCCTTCATGAATTAAAACAAATGTTTTCTGCATTTTGTATATTTATATAAGCAGAGTTTGGCATTTGTGTGAAATGTATGTATATATATATATATATAGATATATATATAGATATATATATATATATATATATATATATATATATATATATATATATATGCCTGATTGTTATGGTTTAGATTGCATGTATATATAGTATAATAATTCACTCAGTGAGGTCTGACCCCCCTCAATTTTTTTTTCAAGAGATCCCATATCGTTAGACCTTAGTTGTAAAGTTCCTCGCCGGTGTTCTTCGGTCCCGGCCATTTTATGCAAACATATATTTTGAACTCTGATTTGTATTCTAGAAACTACAGTAGTAGTGTTATTGTATCAAAAGAGTATTATATTGTTTTGATATTATATACTCTGAAAATTTGTATTTGATTACTATACGAAGATAAATTCATTGAGAAGGATTTAAAGTATTTATAATCTATATTGATTCAAAAAATTTTAATTTTGTCGTATTTTTATTTAATTATTGGATGATTTTATTTTCTAAGGCTTGCTAAGGGTTCCGGATTCGAAAGAATTCCCGTTCCCTAGCACCGGTCATGACTCCTAGTTTGGGTCGTGACATTTATTTTATAATCTAGATACTGCAGTAGTTGTAAACAGTTGTGGGGTTTATGTATTATATTTATGTGAGTTATGTATTTTTAAGATTTGAATTGGAATTTGTATTAATAGTTTATTTATATATGAGATGAGTTGTTCAATTTCATTTCATTTGGTGGACTATTATTTCAATATTTATGATTTTATTTTCGCTGCAGAATACTTTATTATTATTATTATTATTATTATTATTATTATTATTATTATTATTATTATTATTATTATTATTATTATTATTATTATTATTATTATTATTATTATTATTATTATTATTATTATTATTATTATTATTATTATTATTATTATTATTATTATTATTATTATTGTATGTTTTATTTTATTTTATTTTAAGGCTTGCTACGGGTTCCGGATTTGAAAGAATTCTCGTTCCCTAGCGCCGGTCATGGCCCCTATTTTGGGTCGTGACAAATTGTGAGTTGTTATCTTATATATACGTGTTCTAGGATGCATGTTTTTAGAAATGTATGTTTTAATTGTATAAAATATGCATATATGGTTTAACAATTACTTAGGTTTATTTTTGGTATATTTCTAGTATATATATATATGGTTTATATTGTTATTTTAATTAATGTCATGCATCATTTATTTTATGAATGTATGTTTTATATATACATGAAGGATATTAATAGAACGTGTTACCTAGTGAGCAACACTAGGACCAAGTACGTATCGGTACGACGATAGCATTTAGGCTATATTACTAACCTATTGGTGGATATTGATCGGATTGATTTATTTGATGTGTGATGTGATTTGAGAGTGTGATTGCTGGAGCTCGGTTGACCAAGGGTCTCGGGGCCAATCACACTGACAGTCAAACTATTGGAGCTCGGTCGACTTAGTGTCTCGGGGTCAGTCTATTGTCCAAATGGAACAAGTGAATTTATTTGGAATAAGTGAACCTGTATGGCTAGAGTGTTGTCTAACACTATTTGAGGTTGCAATTTTCTAGGGTTCTATTTGATCCTTCATAATCAGATATTATTTTCAGTATATATATAAAATGATTTTGCTACATCTGTATGATTTTGCCTATATATATATTTATTATATATATTATTGAATGTGTGCATTGTCATTTAGCTATGCATGTATATATATTATAACAATTCACTCAGTGAGGTCTGACTCCCCTTCGTTGACTATTTTTTAGGAGAGTCTTTGTCTTCAGACCTCAGTAGCAGACCCTTACACTGGATTTCTTCTACCCCGGCTTTACTATGTAATATGCTCACTTGATTTTATTTTATATTCTAGACACTGCATAGTTATAGATGAGTTGTGGGATTTATGTATTATATTTGTATGAGATATGTATTCTAAAGATTTGAACTGAGATTTGTATTAAAAGATATTATATATTTGAGATGAGTTTGTTTTATCTAATCTGTCAATGGATTATTATTTTGTTATTTATAAGATTTATTTTCACTGTAAAATATTTTATTTATGTTATTATTATTGCATGTTTTATTTTATTTTTAAGGCTTGCTACGGGTTCCAGATTCGAAAGAATTCCTGTTCCCTAGCGCCGGTCATGGCCCCCTGTTTTGGGTCATGACAGTACTGGTGGGATGGACTGAAGAAGGACGTCGCTGATTATGTTGCTAAGTGTCTGACGTGTCAGCAAGTGAAAGTTGAGCATCAGAAGCCTTCTGGGAAGCTTCAACCTCTTCCTATTCCTGAGTGGAAGTGGGAAAGGATTGTTATGGATTTTGTGGTTGGTTTACCTCATTCCAAGGATGGATACAATTCCATCTGGGTGATTATGGATAGGTTGACCAAGTCCGCACATTTCTTGCCTATGAAAGCCACTTATTTTGTAGCTAAATTGGTGAAGCTGTATGTGAAGCATATTGTGTGCCTTCACGGAGTACCTGTGTCCATTGTGTTAGACAGAGGTTCAGTGTTTACCTCTCATTTTTGGCAGAAGTTGTAGGAAGCGATGGGCACTAGGTTGGATTTCAATACTGCTTTTCATCCTTAGAAAGATGGTCAATCTGAGAGGATGATCTAGACACTAGAAGATATGTTGAGGATGTGTGTTTTGGATTTGGGAGGTAGCTAGGATGATCATTTGCCACTTGTTGAGTTTATATATAATAACAGATACCATAGCAGTATTGGAATGGCACTATATGAAGCTTTGTACGGAAGGAAGTGTAGATCCCCTCTGAGTTGGGATGAGATTGGTAAGAGAGTTTTGATTGGACCTGAGATGGTTTAGGATGCTGCAGAAAAAGTTATTGTGATCAAGAGCAGATTAGAGACTGCAGTTAGCAGGCAAAAGAGCTATGCGGATCCTAGGTGCAGAGATGTGGAGTTCCAAGTAGGAGACTTTGTTTTTCTAAAGGTGTCTCTAATGAAGGGTGTTATAAGATTTGGTAGGAAGGGTAAGCTAGCACCAAGATATATCGGACTGTTTGAGATTCTGGAGAGAGTTGGAACTGTTGCATATCGGTTGGCTTTGCCTCCGAGTATGTCTCAAGTTCATCCAATGTTTCATATCTCGATGCTGAGGAAGTATGTCTCAGACCCTTCACACGTGTTGTAGCCCAACAGTGTTAAAGTGAATGAAGACCTGAAGTTCATAGAAGAACCTGTTGCGATCGTTGATTATTAAGTTCAACAGTTACGTTCGAAGCAGATTTCGATGGTCAAGGTATTGTGGTGCAACAACAGGGTAGAAGAGCATATATAGGAGACGGAAGCTAAGATGCGAGCTTCTTACCCGTATATCTTTCCTCCTTGATTTGTATTTCTTCTTTTTGGAATTCAAGAACGAATTCTTGTAAGGGGGGAAGAATGTTATAATCCGAGTTTTTAAATGTTTTTATATTAAATCGGGATATGAAGTATTAATAAATTATAAAAATATATTTGATTATTTAATTATTTTGTGAATAATTAACGTTATTTTAAGTTTATTTATAGTTTTCTACGTAAAATTATCCTGAAACTTATTATTTTGGAAAATAATATTTAAATAATATTTTATGTTTAATGGTATTTTATTTTACTAAATTATATTGTTTCATGCATTTATATTATTTAGGTTTATTGTTTAGTTAAAAGTATATAAATATATATATGTGTGTGTGTGTGTGTGTGTGTGTATATATATATATAAAAGAGAGAAAAGTTATCATCTTCTTCCCGAGGCATCCCCTCCCCCTCCCCCTCCCTCATCACTGCAACTCTGTTCCCCTCTGTTCAGAGTGCCTCCCAGAGCGCCACCTCATTCTCTAGCAGCTCCGCCGTCCCTGTCATCCCCTCAGGCGCCAACAACAGCTCGTGGAATATGTTTTGGCCAAAACTCACCCTCTCCTCCTTCATCAACTTTCCAGCCACCAAATCCAGTGATTCTGGTGCCGTTGAACTCCCTAGACTCCATAGAAGTCGATTCCAAGTTTCTTGTGGCTTGAAAACTCGATTTGGTAAGGTTTTGAGCTTGATTTCATTTTCGGCCATTTTTAGTTCTTAAATTTTTTGAGCTCGATTCTTTAAGATTCAAGCTTAATTCCTTCACAAATTATGCTTCCCTTAGCTTAATCTACACTTTGGAATTTTTGGAATTTATTTTGATTTTTGTGAATTTTTTATTATTTTATTATTATTTTCTAATTTTTGTAAATTAATTAAATAAATTGTTAATTATGATTTTTAGTGTTTTTGGTGGTTGAAATTAATTTTAGAATTTAATTTATAATTTTTGTATTTTTGTGGAATTAATATAATTTTATTTAGTTTATGTAAATTTTGGAAATATAGGTTATATATGCGTTTTGTTAAAATTAATTGGTTAATTGAGTATAATTGTTGATTTTATTAAATTATATGTTGAAAAAATAATTTTAGAGTAATTATATAATTTTTATTGAATTTTTGAGTAATTATAGTATATTATGTGAATTTTTATATACTAAGGGTATTTTGGTAATTTGATAGTAATTTTAGTTAAATATTAAGTTTAATTGGTTTTAATAATTATTTGAGGTATAAAAATGATTTTATAAATTATTTTTTATTTTTAACTAATTAATACTATTTTTCAAAAATTATTTTCAAATTATATATAATATACTATTTTTGTAAATAAATGGGTTTTTAGTAATTTTTAGTATGTTTTTGGACTAATTAAATAAATTGGATTTATAAAACTAATTTTCATTAATATTTGTGAATTTGTCGAGATATATCGATTTTTAATAATATTATATTAATATTAGGGTTTTTAAGTAAATATTAGTGAAATAATTATTTTTAGTGTTTAAATATTTAAATTGTTATATTTTAGTATTAAAAAGGGCATTTTTGGAACTTATAGAATTTTAATATATTCTATGTATTTTCTTGTGAATTGTGAACTTCGATCGATGGAATTTGCAGTTTGAAGTCTGACCGAGGAGTTTTGTGAGTTGTATTTGAAGTGTGTTTTCTTACAGGACTAGCTCTACTTTTTAAGTAAAGAGATGTCCATTTTACAAGGGAGGTTCTGCCGAATTTTTGGTAGAATTCTTGTAAAACGTGACATTCGATCAAATTCCTATTCTTTGTCTGTGTCTAGAATTCTAGATCAAGTTTCTAGAAATTAAGTTAGATTTATTCTAATTTCGTGTTATTTATTTATTTATTAGTTGTGTCGAGACCGAGGCCCGGTGGACCCATCCAGTCGGACCCGTCCCGTCGAACCCGTCTCGTGGAGTGCACAACTGTGAGTTATTATAATGTATATGCATTGCTTAAGATGCATGTTTTAGAAATTCTATGTTTTAAACATAAGTTATTGCATAATTGCCTATTTGAATATTTAAGTATATTTTAGGTATACTTTTAGTATATTTTTCGTATATTGTGAAATAAGAGCATGTTTTCCTCTTTAATTAAATCTAGCTTATTTTTAATTATCTTGTTGGTTTAATTTAATATGTTTCACAATTTATTTGAGTTGATTATACGTATATATACCTGAAATATACTTAGTTTATTTTAGGTATATTTCTGGTATATATATGGTATATTTGTTTATTATAAATATCATTATGCATCATTTATTTTCTTGAATGTATGTTTTATATTAAAATAAAGGATATCGATAGAACGTGCTTCCTAGTGGGCAACACTAGGGCGAAGTATGTACCTGTGCGATAGATCGTAGGGTTAATTATTAACTTATTTGAGGAAATATGACATAATGGATATGATTAAGATTGATGAGATTGAGAGTATGATTGCTGGAGCTCAATTGACCAAGTGTCTCGGGGCCAATCACACTGACAGTCAGACTACTGGAGCTCGATTGACTTAGTGTCTCAAGGCCAGTCTACTGTCCAATTGGACTAAGTTAATTATTTGGAACTAAGTGGGTCTGTATGGATTAAGTGAGTTCTATTGATATTTGAGGTTGCGAAAATATAGGGTTCTATTTGATCCTTCATAAACTAATAGTTTTCATTATAAAATGATTTTTCTTTGCATCTGTGTGTATTTGCCTGTATATATATTTATTATATATACTATTGAGTGTCTGCATTTGACATTTACTTATGCATGTATATATATTATAATAATTCACTCAGTGAGGTCTAACTCCCCTATGTTGATATTTTTTTCAAAAGAGTCTTCATCTTCAGACCTCAGCAGTAAACCTGTCCGTCGGATTTCTTCCGCTCCGACCTTATTATATAAATCACTTACTTGAGTTTTATTTTGTACTCTAGACACTGAAATAGTGGTTGTACTTTAATATATTGTGGGATTGCATTTGAATTATAATTGTATGAGATTTTAAATTCAGAGTGTTACTCTGAAATTTGTACTTAAAGATTTATTGTATATAAGATGTGATTTATGTTATTAAAGTGAGCTGAGAAATTATTATTTTATATTCGAGATTTAATTTCCACTGCATAAATATTTTATTTATTTTATTATATTGCATGCTTTTATTTTTTTAGGCTTACTACGGGTTTCGGATTCGAAAGAATTCCCGTTCCCTAGCGCCAGTCATGGCCCCTTATTTTGGGTCGTGACACCAACCGCATATGATGACATTTAGCTGGGCTTAATTTTGAGAGAGATTCATGAGGCATTTCTGCCTAGAGACTATATAGATGAGTTTCAGACTTTGACTGACTAACATTAGCAGAGGCGACAGGTCAATGGAGGACTACACCAAAGAGTTTCTCAGATTAAGCCGTTATGCAAAGGATTTGCTGAGAGATCAGTAATTTACAATCACCACGTACATCACTGGATTGGGTTCGGCATTCACTGGGATGCCTACTATAACCCTTACTCTTAAGTCTGTCATAGAGTTGGCCAAAGAGATAAAGCTCAAACTTATCAGGCAAGGAGTCACGCCTGACTATTATTAGATGGGAGGTGTTCAGACTTGAGAATCTCATATCATACCATTCCAAACATTTTAGATAGGCTCCAGCAATTAGTAGAGAGGCTCTGTTCAATAGGACTAGAGACAGCAGCATAGATATCACCGGGGTAGGAGACATGGTCGTGGTGAAGTTCTTAGGCCTATCAGATTTGGTTCTGGTACTACCAATAGTAGTAGTGGATAGAGTTCTAGATATGGTAGCACAGGATCTGTAGCTAATGCTTGCCAGACATATGGGAGAGTCCATGAAGGACCTTGTTACATGACTCCTTTAACTTGCTTCAGATATGGACAGACAAGGCACTTTGCCAGAGCATGTCTTTATTTTGGCTATTAGCAGCAATTTTCACAACAGTCTATTGCCAGTGTAGCTCTAGCTCTATATCAGTTGCCTTTAGTTCAGTATTCAAGTACATCATAATTTATAGCCTAGCAGAGGCATGGCAGAGGTAGTGGGAGAGGCTTTAGTCAAGCTTCCATCAATCAGTAGGGAGGCCGAGGTTAGGCTAGAGTTTTCACCCTCACTCAACAGGATGCTCAGGCATCCAATGTCATTATTGTAGGTAT
The DNA here is from genome assembly GCA_947683625.1 of Mallotus nudiflorus. NCBI lineage: Eukaryota > Viridiplantae > Streptophyta > Magnoliopsida > Malpighiales > Euphorbiaceae > Mallotus > Mallotus nudiflorus. Next base: position 29,278 of record CANTUR010001212.1, read on the forward strand.
ACTTCCAATTTGTTTCTTGGATGTCAAAGTCTTGATTGATCCAAGAGCCACACATTCTTTTGTGTCCCTTATTTTTGCTTCGAAGTTGTATTAGTAAGCTTCGAGGATGATATTTCCTTTATTTGTTGCCACTCCTCTAAATGAATTGTTGGACACCAACATTGTTCTTTATGGATGTTTGGTGTTAGTCGAAGACAAAGAATTATCAATGGAATTGGTGTTGTTGGATGTGATAAAGTTTGATATGATTCTTGGTATGGATTGGTTATCTCAGCACTATGCCATAGTTGATTGTCGAAGTAAAGAGGTGATTTTTAAAATTTTGAATGATTAAAAGTTTAAGTTTGTGGGTGACAAGAGTTATGCACCTCAAAATCTTATCTCCGCTATCACAGCTAGGAAGATGCTGAGGAAAGGTTGTTAGGGATACTTGGCACTAGTCAGAGATACTTCAGTGGAGAAGACATCTATTTCAGATGTTCCAGTAGCTTGCGAGTTCCCTGATGTCTATCCTGATGAGTTACCAGGTTTACCACCTCATAGAGAGATTGAATTTTGTATAAATGTGGTCCCAAGTACAGCTCATATTTCGATGTTGCCCTATAGAATGGCTCCTGCAGAGTTGAAGGAATTAAAGTACTAGTTACAAGATTTACTGGACAAGGTTTTTCTCCTTAGGGTGCACCAGTCCTGTTTATAAAGAAGAAGGATGGTACACTAAGACTGTACATTAATTATAAAGAGCTGAATAAAGTGACAATGAAGAACAAGTATCCTCTTCTGAGGATAGATGATTTTTTTGATCAACTTCAGGGTGCACAGTTCTTTTCCAAGATTGACTTAAGGTTAGGGTATCATCAATTGCGGATCAGTGAAGCTGATGTTTTAAAAATGGCATTTTGTACTAGATATGGTCACTATGAGTTTCTGGTGATGTCCTTCAGGTTAACTAATGCACCGGCTGCTTTTATAGATATGAGGAATAGGGTGTTCAAACCATTTTTGTATTAGTTTATAGTAGTCTTCATTGATGATATACTGGTGTATTCAAAGAGTATAGAGGAGCACATATATCACTTGAGGACAGTATTGTAGACACTAAGAGAACATCAGCTTTATGCTAAATTCTAGAAGTGTGATTTTTGGATGGAGAGTGTTGCATTCCTTAGACACGTAGTGTCTAAAGATGCTATTTAAGTTAATCCATAAAAGATTGAAGGAGTGTCTAAATGGCCCAGACCGACCTCAGTCACTGAGATTTGAAGTTTTATGGGTTTGGCTGGGTACTATAGGAGATTTGTGTAGGATTTCTCCAGAATTGCAACACCTATGATTCCCTTAACTCAGAAGAATGTGAAGTTCATGTGGTCAGATGCTTATGAGAACAGTTTTAAGTTACTGAAGGAGAAGTTAACTGTCACGACCCAAAACAGGGGCCATGACTGGCGCTAAGAAATGGGAATTCTTTCGAATCCGGAACCCGTAGCAAGCCTTAAAATAAAATAAAATATGCAATAATAATAATAACATAAATAATATTATGCAGCGGAAATAAAATCATAAATAATTAAATAATAATCCACCACAGAATTTAAATCAACAACTCATCTTACACATATAAATAAACTTTTAATACAATCCAGTTCAAATCCTTAAAATATATAACTCACACAATATAGTACAAAACCCCTTTAACAATTTACAACTAATGCAGTGTCTAGATCATAAAATAAAACTCAGATAAGCAGTTTACATAATGAAGCCGGGGTGGAAGAAATCCGGCGTATAGGTCTGCTACTGAGGTCTGAAGATGATGACTCTCCTGAAAAATAGTCAACAGAGGGGAGTTAGACCTCACTGAGTGAATTGTTATAATATATATACATGCATAACTAAATGGCAATGCACACAGTCAAATATGTATAATAAATATATATATATAATAAGTATTTATACAAACAAATGCACATGGATATGATAAAATCATTTTATACATTTTTACTAAAAATCACTGTTTATAAAGGATCAAATAGAACCCTAGAATATCGCAACCTCAAACAGTGTTAAACAACACTCTCTAGCCATATAGGCTCACTTATTCCAAGTATATTCACTTATTCCATTTGGATAATAGATTGGCCCCGACACACTAAGTCAACCAAGCTCCAGTAGTCTGACTGTCAGTGTGATTAGCCCCAAGACACTTGGTCAACCGAGCTCCAGCAATCACACTCCCAAACCATATCTCACATCACAAAAATCAATCCAATCAATATCCACAAATGGTTAGTAATATAGCCTAAATGCTATCAGCGTACCGGTACGTACTCAGTCCTAGTGCTGCCCACTAGGTAGCACGTTCTATCGATATCCTTCATTTTAAATATAAAACATACATTCATAAAAAATAAATGATGCATGAATTTGAAATAAACAGCAACATAAACAATATATATACTAGAAATATACCAAAAGTAAACCAGGTATATTTCGAGTATACATACGTCAAATAAATCCAATATAATTACAAAATAAATTAGAAATATATTTAAAAACATTTTAAGAATAATTTATTAATAAAACATGCATATAGTTTGAAAATATACCAAATTATACCGAAAATAAAACAAAAATAAACCAAAAATAAACTTAAGTACTAATTAAATCATTTATGCATATTTATCAAAATAAACCATACATTTCTAAAATCATGCATCCTAAAACATATATATATAAAATAACAACTCACTATTATTGCGCTCCACGAGATGGGTCCGACGGGCTTGGTCCACTAGGCCTCGGTCTCAACGTAACTAAACAAACAAACGACAACAGAAATTAGAATAAATCTAACAGAAATTCTAAAGACTTGATTAAGAATACTAGACACAGAATTAAAATAGGAATTCTATCGGATATCACGTTTTACGAGAATTCTACCGAAAATCTGGTAGAACCTCCCCTGTAAAATGGAAATCTCTCTACTCAAAGAGTAGAGCCGGTCCTGCAAAGAAACACACTTTGAAAATAGACACAGAATACAACCAAAATCCCTCGGTCGAACTTCAAACTACAATTCACCGACCGAGGTTCACAATTCACATAACAAATACAAAATACTGAAAATGCCCTTTAATACTAAAAAATACATTTTATAAATTCAAATTACTTAATTAACCCTAAAGCATGTTAAAAACCGATAAAACTCATTTATTTAGAAAAATCGTATAATATATATATATATATATATAATTTGAAAATAATTTATGAAAAATAGTTTTAATTAGTTAAAAATACTGAATAATTTATAGAAATTATTTTTATACCTTAAATGACTATTAAAACCAATTTAATTACATTTTTAGCTAATTTAGTGTAAAGTTACCAAAATACCCCTATATATATATTTACTAAAATAAATCCAAAAATTCACCAAAAATAATATAATTACTCAAAATTAATTTTCTCAACATATATTTCAATAATATAAATAATTATACTTAATTAACCAATTTATTTCAATTAAACACACAATTAACCCTATTTTTCAAAATTACATAAACTTAATAAATTTCAAAATAAATACATAAAATTCACAAAAATTACAAATAAATTTCTATAATTCATTTTAACACCTATAATTACCATAAAACACAATTTCATAATTTAATTAATTAATTTTCAAAAATTAGAAAATAATAATAAAATAATAAAAAATACCCAAAAATCAAAATAATTCCCAAAAATTCTACAAAAATTACCACAATTAGATTGAGCTACTAGGATCAAATTTTGTGAAGCGATTTTTCATGAATCAATCAAATTGAAGCTAAAAAAAATTTGGAAACCCTAAATGGCCGAAATTGAAAAATTGAAACCTAGGAAAATCTAGACCATTTTAAGTAAAACAAAGCGTGGAATCACACTCACCAGAGCTTAAGGAGAAGATAGAGACTAGTGGCGTCGAGTTTGGTGGCCGTAATCACGTCGATTCGGAGTTGACTTCAAGTTTCGGCTATTCTTGAAAAAGCTGATCAAAACACGCCGAAAATGGGTGCTTCAGGCGTCAGGAATGGCTGGAGGTGGAGGAGGAAGGATGAGAAGCACACCAAAGGCAAGAAAACTGAGTTACAGACGCCGGAAATGATGGAATGGCGATCGAGGATGAAGGAGAAGAACGAGTGGCATTTTGGTAAATAATGCAAACTTTTTGATTTTGATTAAAAATTATGTATATATGTATATATCCACACTATATATTCCCACACACAAATAATACTCACCACACAAATAATTTAATATATTTAATAATTTATACACTTATAATTAATTAATTAATATTAAAACTAAATAATAAAAATTAAGGTAATTAATTAAACCCTAATTTAATTTAAATAAATACACATATATGCATTTTATTTAGCACTTAAAAATTATATATGAGTTCATGCAAATTCGTAAAACTAGTCACAATAATTAATATTAAATTATTTACGTGTCAATTTTCCCGAAAATACAATTCCCGAGAAAATTTTACATAAAGTACTTAAAATAATATAAAACAATTAAAATTAGTTTTAAAAAGATAACAAACTCATAAAAATGTCATAAATATATACAAAATTATTAACACTGCATATCCCGATACAGTATAAAAATATTTAAAAACTCGAGATATTACATTGACCACAGCTCCAGTTTTGATTTAGCCTAATGGAGAAGACAAGTTCACTATGTATTGTGATGCTTCTAGAGTCAGCCTAGGTTGTATGTTGATGCAAAATAGTAGGGTAATAGCTTATGCTTCGAGGTAGTTGAAGAAACATGAACAGAATTATCCTCTCATAACCTAGAGATGGTTGTAGTGATCTTTGCTCTCAAGATTTGGAGACATTATTTGTATGGAGTGACTTATGAGATTTTTAGAGATCATAAGAGTTTAAAGTACATTTTCCAGTAGAGGGATTTGAACTTGAGGAAAAAAAGATGGTTAGAATTATTAAAGGATTATGATTGTGATATCTTATACCATCCAAGCAAGGCTAATATGGTAGCATATGCCTTAAGTAGGAAGTCCTCGGGTAGTCTTGCTCACATTAATGTCAAAAGGAGACCTCTGATCCAAGAGTTGCATGAGTTAATGGATCAAGGTTTGATGATGAAGATTAGCAAATCAGGAGGACTGCTAGCTCATTTCAGAGTCAAATCAGTGTTGAGGGATAGGATTAAGGCAACTCAGGGATGAGATCCCATTTTGGTAGAGCTTAAGGAGAATGTTCGTAAAGGAAAGTTTGCTAATTTTTCACTTAATAATGAAGGTGTTTAATAGATCAGTGGAAGACTATGCATTCCTGGATAATTTAAGAGAAGAGATCCTAGAAGAAGTGCATTCTACAGCTTATAATGTACATCCAGGTGTTACTAAGATGTACCACCACATTAAGGATTTGTATTGGTGGGATGGATTGAAGAAGGATGTAGCCGATTATGTCTCTAAGTGCTTGACTTGTCAGCAGGTGAAAGCTAAGCATCATAATCCTTCTAGTAAGCTTTAGCCTCTTCCTATTCCTGAGTGGAAATGGGAGAGAATTGCTATGGATTTTGTGACAGGGTTACTTTGTTCAAAGGATGGATACAATTTCATCTGGGTGATTATGGACAAGTTAACCAAATCATTTCATTTTCTACTAGTTAAAGCTACTTATTTGTAGCTAAGTTGGCTAAATTGTATGTTAAGCATATTGTGTGCCTTCATGAAGTACTTATTTCCATTATATCTGATAGAGGTTCAGTGTTTACCTCTCGATTTTGGCAGAAGTTGCAAGAAGCAATGAGCACCAGGCTTGATTTTAGTACTACTTTTCACCCTCAGACAGATGGTTAATCTGAGAGGATGATCTAAACATTTGAGGATATATTGAGAATATGTGTAATAGATCTTGGAGGTAGTTAGGATGATCATCTACCATTGGTAGAGTTTGCTTACAATAATAGCTATTATAGAAGTATTGAAATGGCACCGTATGAAGCTCTATATATGTCACGACCCAAACTATGAGTCATGACCGGTGCTAGGGAACGGGAATTCTTTCGAATCCGGAACCCGTAGCAAGCCTAAGAAAATTAAATCATATAATAAATAAATAAAAGTACGACCAAATTAAAATTTTTCTGAATCAATAAATAAAATAAATACTCCAAATCCTTTTATAAATGAATACATACTCGTATAATGTTCAAATACAAATTCTCAGAGTATTTAAAATCCAAAAAAAATAATACACTTCCAAAAATTATAACAATACTACTGCAGTTTCTAGAATACAATTCAAAGTTCAGAATATACATTTGCATATAATAGCCGGGACTGAAGAACACTGGCGAGGAACTCTACAACTAAGGTCTGACGATATGGGATCTCTTGAAAAAAATAATTGAGGGGGGTCAAACCTCACTGAGTGAATTATTATACTATATATACATGCAAACTAAACCATACAATCAGGCATTCTTATATATATATGTATATACACACATTTCACACGAATGCCAAACTCTGCTTTTATAAATATACTACATGTAGAAAACATTTGATTAAATTCATGAAGGATCCATAGAACCTTAATAATAACAACCTCAACAACCCTATCATCACTCTAGCCATGCAGGCTCACTTGATTCCAAATAAAACACTTATTCCAATTTGGACAACAGACTGGCCCCGAGACACTAAGTCAACTGAGCTCCAGCAGTCTGATTGTCAGTGTGATTGGCCCCGAGACACTTGGTCAACCGAGCTCCAGCAATCACACTATCTATCACCTCACATCTCAATCAACCTAATAGATCATTCAATTCACTTATAGACAGTAGACTGGCCCCGAGACACTAAGTCAACCGAGCTCCAACAGTCTGACTGTCAGTGTGATTGGCCCCGCAATCACACTATCTAACATACCATTAATCTTAGTCAAATCAATTAAATCAATTATAATCACCCAATTTTAACTCTCACTCAATCCTTATCTATCGTACCGGTACGTACACGGTCCTAGTGCTGCCCACTAGGTAGCACGTTCTATTGATATCCTTCACTTAGAATAAATCATTCATTCGGAAAATAATTAATGTAGAACAATATTCATAATAGTAAAACCAACCATATATATATATATATATACCTGAAATATACCTAAAATATATCAGGTATATATATATATATATATATATATATATATATATATATATATATATATGTGTGTGTGTGTGTGTGTGTGTGTGTGTGTGGGTCAAATAAAATACGAAATAAACTAAAGATAAATCATTAATATAGTTAAAAACAATTTAAATGAGTAACAATAATATAACATGCATTATCTTAAAAATATACTTAAGTATGCAAAAGACATACCCTAAGTACACAAATCATTTAATAAAACATTTATGTATAAATATTCATTTAAATACGTGTTTGTGTTTAACATATATTCACAAATATACTAAAAATAAACCTAATTATCTAGCATGCATATATCAAAAATAAACCCTAAATATATCACTAATGTGCTAGGTTTAATTTAATAATAAAACATTTATTTATTTCGAAATAAATAAAAAATATATCAAAAATAAACTTAAAAATAATTTAAGTGTAGGTTTATAATTTAACATGCAATTATTTAAGAATAAACCTAAAATCTACTAAAACTATACCTAAAGTATACTAATCAGTTAATAAAATAATTATGTCTAAGTGTATATTTTAAAACATGTGTATATTACTCAAATGTATTAAACCTAAACCTAATTGTTTAATGTGCATATATCAAACTAACATGCATAATTGTTTAATGTGCATATATCAAACTAACATGTATAATTATTTAATATGCATATATATAAAAATGCAACCCTAGACATACCAAAAATATTATAATTTAAATCCCTTTTAAAACATGCAATGAAAATGAAAAATTCTAAATAATGCACCCTATATGCAGTGCATATATATACAGTATAATAACTCACATGTTAGCGCTCCATGAGACAAACTCGGCGGGCCTGATCCGTTTGGCCTCGGTCTCGGCGCAGCTAGACAAACAAATGACAACATGAAATCAGAATAAATTTAACGAAAATTCTAAAGACTCGATCTAGAATTTTAGGCACAAAATTAGAATAGGAATTTGACCGGACATCACGTTTTACGAGAATTCTACTGAAAATCCGGCAGAACCTCCTCTGTAAAACGGACATCTCTCTACTCAAAGAGTAGAGCCGGTCCTGCAAAGATATACACTTCGGAATAAACACAAAATTACAACCACAATCCCTCGGTCGGACTCCAAACTACAATTCACCGACCGAGGTTCATAATTCACGAAATACTTACAAAATGCCAAAAATACCCTTATATCATAAAAATACACTTTATAAATCCAAATTACGTAATTAACCCTAAAACATACTAAAAATCAATAAAAACCCATTTATTTAGAAAAATAGTATATTATATATAATTTGAAAATAATTTACGAAAAATAGTTTTAATTAGTTAAAAATACTAAAAATTTTCAGAAATCATTTTTATAGCTCAAATAATTATTAAAACCAATTTAATTATATTTTTAGCCAATTTAGTGTAAAATTACCAAAATACCCCTATATATATATTCACTATAAATGTTCAAAAATTCACCAAAAATTATATAATTACTCAAAAATTAATTTCTCAACATATAATTCAATAATATCAATAAATATACTCAATTTACCAATTTATTTCAATTAAACACATAATTAACCCTATTTTTCAAAATTACCTAAACTTAATAAATTCCAAATAAATACATAAAAATTAACAAAAATTACAAATAAATTTCTATAATTCATTTAAACTCCTATAATCACCATAAAACACAATTTCATAATTTAATTAATTAATTTTTGAAAATTAGAAAATAATAATAAAATAATCAAAAATTCACAAAAATAAAAAAAATTCCAAAAATTCCAAAGTATAGATTAAGCTACTAGGATCAATGTTTTTAAAGGGATTTTTCTTGAATCAATCAAATTGAAGCTCAAAAAAATTTGAAACCCTAATAGGCCAAAAATGAAAAATCAAAACCTAGGGAAATCTAGATTATTTTAAGTGAAACAAAGCTTGGAATCACACTCACCCGAGCTCAAGGAGAAGATAGAGACCAGTGGCGTCAAGTTTGGTGGCTGGAATCGGCTTGAACGACAGTGAGATGAATTTCGGCCTCTCTTGGGTTTTCTGGCTAAAACACGCTGGAAATGGTGGCTTCAGGCGTCGGGAAAGGCTGGAGGTGGTGGTGGCAAGCCAAGAGGCACACCGACGGCAAGAAAATCAGGTTACAGACGCCGAAAATGGAGATGGGATGATCGGGAAAGAGAAAAGGAAGACGATGGCATTTCTGTAATTTTTGCTAACTTTTGATTTTTGATAATAAATTATGTATATATATATATCTATACTATATATTATAATAATATTGTAATATCCCGTGTTTTTTTTAAAATATTTTTACACTGTATCGGGATATGCAGTATTAATAATTTTGAATATGTATATATACGATATTTTTATGAGTTGATATGTATTTTAAACCTATTTTAATTACTATGTTTTATATACAGTGTTTTACGTAAAATTTTCCCGGGACTTTCATTTTCGGGGAAATTTTCACGTAAACAATGTATTATTAATTATTCTAAATGTATTTACGGGTTTGCATGAACTCATACATATTTTTAAATTATTAAATAAAGCCTGTGTGTATATTTATTTAATTAGGGTTTATTATTACCCTAATATTTTATTATTTATTTATTATTATTTGATTATTTTATTTATTATTTAATTATTAAAATTTATTATTTATTATTATTTAATTATTTTAATTTATTTTATTTTTTTTCTTTTTCTTTTTTTTTTCTTTTTCTTTTTCTTTCTTTTTCTTTTTCTTTCTCTTTCCTTTTCTTTCTTTTTCTTTTTCTTCTTCTTCTTCTTCTTTCTTCCCGTGCGTGACCGCCGGACCACCAATCTTCTCACCGTCGTTTCTCCCTCCTCTGGCCACCGTTTTCGACACCGCCGGTCTCTATCTTCTCCTTGAGCTCCAGTGAGTGTTATTCTAGCTTTTGTTTGAGCTAAAACGGTCTAGAATTGCTTAGGTTTTGAGTTGAATATTTCGGCCACTTTTGGTTTTCGATTTTTTTGAGCTTCAATTTGGATGATTCATGGAAACTTCCTTCACAAATGTTGTTCCTGGTAGCTTAATCTTCATGTATGAATTTTTACAGAATTTTTGGAGGTTGTTTGGATTTTTGGGTATTTTTGAATATTTTAATATTATTTTCTAATTTTCGGAAATTAATTATTTAAATTATGAAATTGGAGTTTATGGTTGAATTAGGTGTTGAAATGAATTATAGGAATTTATTTGGAATTTTTATGAATTTCTAAGTATTTATTGTTAATTATTGAAGTTTATGTGATTTTGTAAAATTAAGTTAATTGTGTTTTTATTTGAATTTAATTGGTTAATTGAGTTTAAATATTGATATTATTGATAAATATGTTGAGAAAATTAATTTTGGATAATTGTATGATTTTTGGTGAATTTTTGAAGTAATTTAGGTATATATATATATATAGGGGTATTTTGGTAATTTTACCCTAAATTGGCTAAAAATGTAATTTAATTGGTTTTAATAGTTATTTAAGGTATAAAAATGATTTCTATAAATTATTTGGTATTTTTAACTAATTAAAACTATTTTTCGAGAATTATTTTCAATTATATATATAATATACGGTTTTTCAAATAAAATGAGTTTTAATCGGTTTTTATAGTGTTTCAAGGTTAATTATGTAATTTTTTCCTATGAAATGTATTTTTATGATTTAAGGATATTTTTGGTATATTTGAATATATTTTCTGTGTTTGTGGACCCCGGTCGACAGATTGTAGTCCGACCGAGGGGTTGTGATTGATTATGGTGTTTATTTTTGAAGTGTATTTTCTTTGCAGGGTCGGCTCTACTCTTTTGAGTAGAGAGATGTCCGTTTTACAGGGGAGGTTCTGCCGGATTTCTGGTAGAATTCTCGTAAAACGTGATATCCAGTCGAACCCTAATTTCTAATTCTATTTCCGTATTTAATACTCTAGATTGAATTCTAGGATTTCTGTTAGGGTTATTCTGATGTCGAGTAATTATTTCTTGTTTAGTTGCGCCGAGACCGAGGGTTAGTGGATCAGGCCCGTCGGACCTATCTCGTGGAGCGCATTAGGTGAGTTACTATATTATATATATATGCTTAGGATGCATGATTTAAAAAATGCATGTTTTATCTTTACTAAATATGCATAAATAACATGATTTATATTCAAGTATATTTTTGGTATATTTTTGGTATATAATAAATTATATACATGTTTTATTAATAAAATATATTTAAATTGTTTTAAATATATTTTTAATTTAATTTGTGATTTGATTGGATTTATTTGACATATATATACTCAAAATATACCTGGTTTATGTTTGGTATATTTTCGGCATATATATGGTTTATATTGCTATTTCATTTATATTCATGCATCATGTATTTGTGAATGAATGTTTTATACTTAAGAATGAAGGATATCAATAGAACGTGCTACCTAGTGGGCAGCACTAGGACCGAGTACGTACCGGTACGCCTATAGTATTTAGGCTATATTACTAACTTATTTGTGGATATTGATTTGATTATGATTATTGATATGTGAGATGTGGTTTGTGGGTGTGATTGCTGGAGCTCGGTTGACCAAGTGTCTCGGGGCCAATCACACTGGCAGTTAGACTGCTGGAGCTCGGTTGACTTAGTGTCTCGGGGCCAGTCTACTGTCCATATGGATTAAGTGGATATATTTGGAATCAGTGAGCCTGTATGGCTAGAGTGTTGTCTAACACTATTTTTCTGAGGTTGCGATATTCTAGGGTTCTATATAATCCTTCATAAAAGTTGATTTTCAGACAAAATATATAAAATGATTTTTCTGCATCTGTATGAACTTGCCTGTATATATACATATTACTCATATATTGTTGACTGTATGCATTATCACTTAGAGTGTATGTATATATACTATAGTAATTCACTCAGTGAGGTCTGACTCCCCTCCGTTGACTATTTTTCAGGAGAGTCAACTTCCTCAGACCTCAGTAGCAGGTCGATACGCCGGATTTCTTCCGCCCCGGCTTCTTTATGTAAATTGTATACTTGAGTCTTATTTATTTACTCTAGATACTGTAGTAGTTGTGAATTAAAGTATTTGTTTTAAAGAGATGTATTATAGTAAAACTGGATTTGTATAAAGATTATACATTTATGAGATTATATATGCAATGTGATGAGTTTTGAATTATATCCAGTTGAGATGGATGATATTGTAATATTTATGATATTATGATTTTTATTTCCACTGCACATATATATATTATATGGTTATTGTTATTGCATGATTTATTTTTATTTTTAGGCTTGCTACGGGTTCCGGATTCGAAAGAATTCCCGTTCCCTAGCGCCGGTCATGACTCCTGTTTTGGGTCGTGACAAATATATAATCTCATACACATTAAATATACACCACACACATATTTTAATAATATATACACATATATAATTAATTAATTAATATTAAAAACCATATATAATAAAAATTAATTTAATTAATTAAACCCTAATTTAAATAAATGTACATACATGCATTTTATTTAGCACTTTAAAATTATATATGAGTTCATGCAATTTCATAAAACTACTTAAAATAATTAATATTAAATTATTTACGTTCTAATTTCCCCGAAAATAAAATTTTCGGGAAAATTTTACATAAAATAATATAAAATAATTAAAATTAGCTTTAATAAATAACAAACTCATAAAAATATCATAAATATGTATAAAAATTATTAACACCTCATATCCCGATGCAGTTTAAAATTATTTAAAAACTCGGGATATTACATGAATGAAGACCTGACGTATGAGGAAGAGCTAGTTGTAATTGTGGATTATGAAGTTCGTCAATTGCGTTCGAAGTAGATCTCGATGGTCAAGGTGTTGTGGAGGAGCAACAATGTAAAGGAACACACGTGGGAGACTGAGGCTGAGATGCGGGTGGTTTACCCTTACCTTTTTCCTTAATAAATTATTGTATTCAGTTCTCTTTATTTGAAATTAAAGGATGAATTTTTGTAAGGGAGGAAGATTGTTATAACCTGATATTTTTATAAATTATTAAATTAATTTTTGGAATTTGCAGTTTTAATGAATATTTTATTTAATTATTATATTATGGTTATGTTGTGAGATTAAATTAAATTCAAGTGCTATTAATTATTTTATTTTATTTTATTATGGTATTAATATTAAATTGAAATTTAAAACTTTAATTTATTTCTTTATATTATTTAATATTATTATTATTTGTGAGTTATTTATTATAGTGTAATTTTATATATTTTAATATTGTGGTGAGTTTAATTAGAAAAGAAGATATTTAAATTAAAAATATTATTTTTATATTATTGTATCCTTTTCTCCCTTATTATATATATAATTTTCCTTCCCCCGCCGCCACCTGACCACTATGCACGCCGCCGCCGCCACCACCAATAGGGACGTCGATATCTCCTTCCCCCAGCTCCGGTGAGTTCATTTCTTCCTTCCTCCTTCTTTTTCTCTCGGTGCCGAGAGCTTTCGAAGGCTACCGGTGGCGATTCCGACAGCGATTGGAGTTCGCACCGATCCCATTGAAAACTCTCATCATGGACTTTAGTTTCCCTAAGGTAATTCGTCTGGTTATACTCGAATTCAACTTCAATTTTGGATAATTCATTCTAGGGTTCTTAGTTTCAATTGTTATTTTTGTGTTCAATTGGTTTGATTCTTGTTAAATTGACTTTAAATTAATTAAATTGAAGTTGTAAGCTTTCTAAAAATGTATTTAAATTTGATTTTAAGCACTATTCCGAGCTCGGTTACTATTCTTGAGGGTTGTCCCAGCTCGGAAATGTAGTTTATTTTTAATAAATTCTACTAGTGATTTTAAGAATTTTTCATTAAGAAAATTTATTGAAATTATGTTCTAATTATTTATTATAAATTTTTGAATGTCTATGTAAAAATTGGATTTTTGGAAAAATTAGTATAAATTAGTAAATTTTATATTTTAATTGAAATTATTATTAATTATTATGTTTTGGATAATTTTTGAATAATAAATAGTAGTAAAATAATTTTTATGAATTATTTATATTTTTATCTAATTAATAATAATTTCCAAAAATATATTCGAATAATAATTTTATCTATTATTTTTATGATAAATGAATTTTTAGCTATTTTTATTATATATTTGGAAATTTAAATAATTATTTGTAAATTATGCTATTTGTTTTTGAATATTTGAAAAATGAATTTTTATTAACATTATTTAATTATATTTTTTTATTTTATTTAAAAAATGAATATTTTTTATATTTTTATTATTTAAATAAATTGAATTGTGGTAATTTATGATTTTTATGAGTTTTGGTGAATTATTGGTATTTACTATTATTTTATTCATTTTGAGTATATTAGTTATCGGTTGGGCAATAAATGTAGTTCGAGGGCCCAACCCAAGAAGTTGAGCATTTTGTGTATTTGAAGTGTCTTTGTGTGCAGGATCGGCTCTACTTTTAGTAGAGAAACGTCTGTTTTACAAAGGTGACTTTACTGAATTTTTGGTAGAATTCTCATAAAAGATAACATCGGGTTGGTCTTAAGTTTTGAGTTTTTGTTGAGTTGTGTCCTAGATTGAGTTGTTCTAAAAAAATTCTAGAAGTATAAAAATTAGGATTTCGATCATAATCTATTATTTTTATTATTTTATTTAGTTACTCTGCATGTTAGGCCTATCGGACCAGGCCAACTGATTCAGGGTCGAGGAGCACACTTAAACTGAGTTATTATCATATGTATACATTGCATGTAGATTAATATTATGAGCAACCATATATTTATCATAAATATGAATTTAATTATTCTCATTTCATTAAATAATATTTATTATTGTTAATATTTATATATATGTTTCCATATATATAATTGATAATATTTATTTTAAATTATATATATGCTGTCATATTTTATTATGAATTTTCATTATTTTTATCATGATAAACATTTTTGGAGGATAGTTATAGAACGTGTCACCTAATGGGGTCATGCTAGAGCTATTGCACAACAGTACGCTAAAATTATGCTTTGAACATTGATTGATTTATCGATGTGAATATAATGATTATGGTGAATGATGGATAAGGGTTGTGATTGCAGATCCTTCGTTGACTTGTAGGGTATTCGGGGCCAATTAGCACTGGTAGTGGAACTACAGATCGTCGATTGGCCCTTTGTGTACTCGGGACCAGTTCACTGCCAAAAGTTGGATAAAAGATTATTTTTGGATTTATGGAAAGCCTATTAGCTAAGTAATTACAATGATCAACGTTGCAGAAATTTAGGGATTTTGCTCTGATCCTCCACCCAAAATTCTTCTGCATTTATTATTATAATAAAAGTGAATTTTTAGCATTTATATGAAATGCATATATATATATATATATATATATATATATATATTGTTATACCGATGCTTGAGTGTCTACGTCTTTAGGTTGCGTGTATATATTATAATAATTCACTCAATGAGGTCTAACCCCCTCAATATATATTTTTTTTGTCTTCTACTTCAAACCTCTCTATTAGACCTATTCGTTAGACTTTTTCTTCCCCAGCTGATTTATGTAAATATTGAACCATCTCTTTTCTTATATTTTAGTAAATGCTACAGTAGTAGTACTTCTTGTTGTGGTACATGTATTATATTTGACAGTGTTCCTGTATTTGAATATTGTATGAAGATATTTTATTATATTATGACATGAGGATTTCTTTTATGTAATTTAAAGTTTTAATTTGAATGTATTTTGTGGTATGTTTACATGTGTTTTTATTTTAAGGCTAATTACGGATTCCAGATTCGTGAGAATTCCCATTCTCTAGCACCGGTCATGACTCCTCAGTTTGGATCGTGACAATATGGGTTGTGCTCGCCTTCTTTTGGAGGTTGATTCTAAAACTGTTTATCAGGTATTACTTGAAGGGAATGCTCATGTTTTGGCTGCTACCAATCTAATTTGCAAATGTAAGGAGCTACTTGCTAAGGAATGGGATGTTTCGATAATCCATGCTTATCATGAATCCAATCACGTTGCGGATTGGTTAGCTAACCTCTCTCTTTATCAGGAGTATGGGGTTAAGGTTCATAAGGTCCTTCCTCATGGTGCTAAGCTTTTGTTAAATGATGACTGTTTAGGAGTTTCATTTCTGGAGCTATTTATGTGTCATGGGTTTCCCCCTCCTCTGTATTAAAAAAAAATTATAAGTGTATAATATAAAATTTGCACTGTTTTCAATAGTATTGACAAAGCTTATTGTCTTTAATTTTTAAACTTTATTTATCTATTACTTTTTGTCAAACTGAATGAAGATTATTTAAAATCTAAATATTTTCTAATATATATGTATATATTTTGAGCTCCAAGTTATTAAATTTAAAATATGATAAATGTCTGTCAACATAATTAGTATTTACTATAAAAGACTTATGTGTTAAATTATTAAAATTTACAATATTTTTCAACAAAAATATTTAAAAAACCTTATAAATGTAAAAAAAAATTAACCACATTAAATAGACTCTTTTTAACATATAAACTCATATAAATAGTAATATAAACTCATCTAAATGTACACATCTTATTTATAAAATTAATTTCATACTTGAAGATAGTTGTCTACATTGTTTACATGCCCTTTTCCACGGATTTCAAGCTGCTACTATTTCCCATCCACCTGTGCAATTTGTTGCGGATATGGATGCTCATCAGCTTAAGTATTTTTTTTTTAGGCAATAAGAAAGTTGATCTCATAAGAAACCAAAGAGCCATCGCACGCGGGAAAACAACAGAAAGTTACCCGAAGGTAGAATCAAAAAACAAAATCAAAGGATGAACAATAATATCATCCTATTAAAGGATTACTCATTAGCAACCTAAATAAATAAAAGAAGTCTATAAAAGGACTTCCTAACACAACATCAAAGCTAAAGCCTATACATATCTAAATCGGCATAAAGCAATAAAACTGAAAGTTATTTAACAATAACAACAAAAGCAAAAAGGGAACAAAATTGAAATCACTAAAATTACTGATAAACATCTATTAACAGTAATGATAGTGACTTCACTGGCCATTCAGGCTTTGATAAGGGTACCTTGCTTCAACTGTAAGGACATGACAAGGCCTACTAATAGGCTTTTATTGTCAGCATGTGAAAGAGGACAATGTATAACTGCATCATTAATGCTTGCACATTCATATAAGTAGGGCACACACGCCAGCAATTATATACACAAGACAGGCTGTAAGAGCTAGGAGTGAAAGCTTTCTAGATCGAGAAGAGGTTGAGCAACAATAAGAAACCTATCATAGCAAAAAGTATCCATGGCAACCTGGGTAGCACGAGCTTGAGTAATGACAAGCCGACCATCATAGCGAGAAGCATTACTGGCCACCTGAGTAACCAAAGCTTCTACAAAAAGCTTAGGCCATAACTCGTTAATGGCACATGAACAAGATCTTAATGGATAGTTGAAGATCAAGCTTCGGCCAAGACCTTGAAGCTGTACCATAGAGATCCATGATGAATCAGGAAATGGATTAAAGCGCTCCAACCCAACAATTTGGCTGGACGACTGGATTTCAAGCTTCTACTTGGATCATTAATATGTTCATCAGAGCTCCATGTTGGATTGAGAACTAAAGGATGGTAGGAATGCCATGGTTGGGACATCAGGCGATGGTAGAGAGAAAGGTTATGATAGACATTCCCAGGGTGGATAGGAAGCAAATAGCGAAGAAACAACAACTATTGCACAAAGGCGTATTTTTTAGCCATAGTGAAGGTAGTTCCCTTGAGCATACATAGATATATTCTTACACAAGAAAGCTTTGGCGAGCTCAAATAGAATCTGGTGACCACTTTTGACAAGCTCCGGCAAGCACAAGTATAACAAACTTCCAAATGTTAAACTACCTGAAAAGTTCATCCACTTCTTACGAAATGCAACAAAACCATAGGGTTCACAAAAATAATAAAATGAAAAAAAAAAAATCAATAAAGCATCTTATGGGGAGGTATTCAAGTGCAAAATTTCACATTCAATGTTGAATTATAGAAGGTGGGCCTAGAGCCAAGCCAACCACTTTTGATGGGAGATTATAGGCATTGTTTTCAGCTTAAGCATGCTGAAGAACATAATTCTCGGTAATTTCAACACACTTTGCAATCCTTTTCTGTTAATTATTCTGGCTGGATGCACTAATAATTAACAGACTATGTTTAACAAATCTGATCCATTTATAATTAATATTTTATCATTAGTAAATAAATTTAACATAGACTTTGTTTGGCATATATATCTTTGTTATTTTAAAATTCATGATTCAACATCATTTTCTATATATTGAAATTTAAAATTCATCATAATCTAATTTAAAAAAATTATAATCCATTATTAGTAATTAGGTCGTTAATAGTATTAATTTTTTTAAAAAAAACTTATTTAACTCCGGTTATGTTTAATGACATCTTTGATTTTTTTTTTTTTTTATTGTAGAAGTGTTTTTTATTTTAAAAATTAAGAGAAAATAAAATAATCGCATAAGTATTTTTTATTTTAGAAATTAAGAGAAAATAAGATAATCAATCAATTCAAAAGTAAATTATAAATAATTAATCAATTTTTTTTTGTTACAGTAAACATCCATGATTTAGACTATAAGAGAGATAGAGAAAAAATTATTCAATCATAATAGGAGGAATAATGTTTCCCTTCTTTTGAAAAAATTTTAAAATATATCGTATTTGATGCTCATTAATAAATCTTACTTACCTTCAACTATTTTATAAGAAAGATTAAGTAATTTAGCTATATTGTTTAGTTTCTAAATTTGAATATGAAAATTTAATTAGCCATTTTACATTTAAAGAGGTAAGAAAATAAATAGTTATACTTAACCTGCTTTTTCTAATCAACATATCATTTACTCATTATCTAATTTTGATGATAATAAAAAATTTAATTCTCTCCATTATCTCATTTTATGTAAAATGTAATGTCTACTCGAAATATTATAATTCATTTGCTAAATATATAGCGTATCTATCATATAAAAAACCTCCAATCCTATAGTCATGCACTAACTATTTTACCTTGTCAATCTCAGGATGGATGTGCTACATGCATGTTGCATGCTATATCAGTTCTATCATTTTTTATATACTATTGGTGTATGGTGGTTGAATTGTAGCTAACTTGAATAAAGATACTCACATTAAATTGTGACCGATGTTTGAGCAACTTCAATAAAAACTATAACAACTACGTTTGATTCAGGATGATTATAGAATTTGTACATTAACTCAACTGTTATTGTGGGGGAGCTATAATCTTAGGAATAAAGGGTTTGTGCAGGAAAAAAGTATTTATGTATTAAAAAAAAATCATTTGATTTAACCCAAATCAATCAGGCAATAAATAAGAACCGTATAATATTCATGTTCATTTGATTTGTTCTGCATATTTTTCTGATTCATCACTTGAATCCTGCATTGTTTTATTTATGATGGTGATGCTTAAATATTATGTTACAGAAGTAAGAAAACAGAAGACTTTTTCTGGTTCATGGCGTGCAGTGCATGAATTGCATATGTTTGGACCTTGGTTTGTCTCTCCAGCAGAGCTGGAAATCAGCCACTCTGAAAAGTTAACGTCTGCAACTTTCGATAGTTTCGTTTTATTTCTTTTTAGCATTAAAGGGTCTCTACTCCCAATGCTAACTGATTCTGTTAGGAGTGGATTTATTACTTGTTACTGCCCTCCTTAAACAAGAATTTAAGGTAGTTTTGATACGTAAAAACATCAGAGTCCCTTGAAAGAAAATTAACTGATCTCGTGGCTTGCTAAATTGAACTGGTCCCATATGTATAATTGCACATCTGGTGCCTCCCTCAGGTCTATACTACAATGGACCCAACCAAAGGAAAACCCAAGACTTAGAGCTTCAGCCACCTGACTCAACCTTCACCGGCCTAACATAGTCTCTATCCTATGAATTCTTGATTGGGAGTAGGGGTGAGTAAAAATCAACCGAACCAAAAATTAAATCGAACTAAATTGGTTCGGTTTTGATTTTTAATGATTTACAAATTTTGGTTGGTTAATCGAACCGACTAAAAAACCGAACTTTATATATATATATATATATTTTTTTTTTTTTTTGATTGGTTGATTGGAATATTAAGTTGTTGGAGATATCTTTGAATTGCTTATGAGAGTTTTATATATTTATTTTCGAGTTGCATTTTACACTAAATATTAATATATGCTATTATATAATTCTATTTTATATTAATTAATATTTTTTAATTAATTAATATTTTTTAATTAATTAATAATTATTATATTCATTTAATTTTAATAAAAATTTAATAAAAAAAATATTATTATTATTATTATTATATTGTGAATAAAATGTCACTAGAAGTCATGGTCGTGGTTCGAATGTCACAACTTACAACATTATTTTTGGTAGAAAATCAATTAAAACACTTGAAGAAAAGCACATAACCAAAAAATCAATTAAAACACTTGAAGAAATGCACATATGGGATTCCAACCTAGGTGGTTAGGGAGAAACCGCACCTGCTCTTCAATTTTCGGTTTGGTTTTAACATTATGAATACAAAAACAAAATCGAACTAAATCGACCCGACTGTACACACGCCTAATTGGGAGCTTAGTGTCCTCCAAAGGCTCCAATGGAAGGAAAGAGGAAGCTGGAAACGAGAAGAAAAAATTTCGCAAGTTTAAAATGAAAGACTTGGCTAGGCAAACCACCAAGACTATGGTCACTCCCCAAGCTAGTAAGGAAGTTCCCCCTCTAATGATAGCTAGGCCCTAGCAGATATCATGAGGCAGCAATGCCTTAATACTGATTCAAGTATTAGTTTTTATCTTTTTGTTTTCCCAGACTAACTCTTTTTAGTTATGGTGTATTTGGATTAGTCAATATTACTTCTACATAATTAGATATGTGTAATAGGAGTAATTCATGTGATTGTCCTTAGCTTGGACATTGGTCATTTTCCCTATCCTCTTGGCTTTTAATGAAATCACGTGGTTAAAAAAAAAAAAATCTGGTGCCTCCAAATCCTAATTAACGAAGCTATTTGACAAAAAAAAAAAAAAAAATCTAAGGAAGCTAGTGTTAGGGCAGGATAGAAAACTCCATTTTTTTAATCTGAACAGTAGATATTTATAGTTTATTGAATTTTAATTAATTCAATTCAATCCGAATAGGACCACAAGAGCATCAAACGTTTTTTAATAACTAATTAAACACTGTTGTATATAATAAGATTTGAACCCGAGACCTCACTTAAGTAGAAACAACCTCTTTCAATTGATTTGAACTGTTGTTGATAGATAAAAAACTTCATTTGATAAACTACATCATATATTTTGTTTAGATTTTTAATTATATTCTAGTTGTAACTGATATCAATCCAGTCATTAAATTTTATGAGTTGTGTCAACTAAAATTAATTTTATATTAACAATTTAAGAAATTGAAAAATATTAAGGAATAAGATAAAAGATATGTATATTTTAAAGAAATATACGCGTCTTTTTTAAAAAAAAAATGATCTCAATATTTTTTGAAAACTTTTCAGAAATACTTTTAAAACGTGTTATGTAAATTTTCGAGATGTATCGATGTTGAAAACATGTTCAATACGAGACACAGATTTCACACTAGACACATAAGTGTTCATGCTACATAGGCAAAGAGTATCGCCACTGCCACCAATATTGTAGCCGTTGTTTAACCAAAAGCAATTTTTTTCTTAGGGGGACCTCTTCAGTCCAACTTTTTTCTTTTTTAACGTGTTGTGATCTTTATAAATTTTAACTTTAGAATTGTTGGATTAGAAATCATTTATAGTAACATGGCAGTGGAGGGCACAGTGGCATATGATGTAATATTTCGAGTTTTTAAATAATTTTAAACTGTATCGAGATATGTAATATTAATAATTTTAATATATATTTATAATTAATTAATTGATTTGTTATTTATTAAAGTCATTTTTAATTATTTTAATTATTTTAAGTTTTTTACGTAAAATTTTTCCGAAATTTCTATTTTCGGGGAAATTAAAACATAAATAAATAAATACTAATTATTTTAGTTGGTTTTATGAATTTGCATGAGTTCATGCATGATTTTTAAGTGTCGAATAAAAATATATACATATGCATGCATATATGCACATTTAAATTTAAATTAGGGTTTATTTTAATTAAATTGTATTATATTATATGGTTTTAATAATAACTAAATGTGTATATATATATATATATATATATATATATATATATATATATATATATATATATATATATATATATATATATATATATATATAGTTTATATTATTTTAATATATAATATTATATGCACAATAAATATTCACCACACACATATTTAATAATATATATATACATATACATATATATATATATATATATATATATATATATATATATATATATATATATATATATATATACCTAAAACTAAAGTTAGTCATATTTATGATTGTGCCATCGACAACATCTCCTTCTTCCCTCATCGTTCCTTCCCCATTGCGGCCATTGTCACACCGTTTTCTCACCATCGGTATGCCTCTCAGCCTTCCTCCTCCACCTCCAGCCCATCCCGCCGCCCTTAGCTTCCATTTCCAACGAGCTTTGGCCGGTTTTCCTCAAAGAAGCCGAAACTTGAAGTCATCGCTAATCACAACCATTTCGACCACCATTTGGAGTGCCACCATTTGGATAGTTAAAGATGAAGGATCAAATAGAACCCTAGAAAATCGCAACCTCAAACAGTATTAGACAATACTCTAGAAATACAGGCTCACTTATTCCAAATAAATTCACTTGTTCCATTTGGACAGTAGTGTAATATTCTGAGTTTTTAAATATTTTTATATTGCATCGGGAAATGCAGTATTAATAATTTTGTATATAATTATGATATTTTTTTGAGTTTGTTATTTAATTAAAAACTAATTTTAATTGTTTTATATTATTTTAAGATATTTACGTAAAATTTTCTCGGGAATACTATTTTCGGGGAAATTGACACGTAAATAATTTAATACTAATTATTTTGACTAGTTTTATGAATTTGCATGAACTCATATATAATTTTCAAAGTGCTAAAATAAAGTGTATATATGTGTATTTATTTAAATTAAACTAGGGTTTAATTAATTACCCTAATTTTTATTTTTTAGTTTTAATAATAATTAATTATTTTTAAGCGTATAAATTATTGAATATATTAAAATATGTGTGTGGTGTATATTTAATGTGCGTGAGAGAGTTTATATTATTATAATATATAGTGTGAGTATATATATATACATATATACCTAATTATTTAACAAAAATTAGAACTTCATCTCCCTTCTTCCCAATCGTTCCCTTCCTCCTCTGGTCACTGTCACGCCATTTCTTCACCATCGGTGTGCCTCCCGACTTGCCACCTTCGTCCTCAGCTAGCTCTGCCACCTTTTTTTCCTTCTCCAACGCCGTTTGAAGCTCGATTTGGCCGGAAACCCAAAATTCCTTCTCACCGTCGATCACAGCGATTCCGGCCACCGTTTTCGACACCGCCAGTTTCTATCTTCTCTTTGAGCTCCAGTGAGTGTGATTCCAAGATTTGTTTCACTTAAAATGGTCTAGATTTCCCTAGGTTTCAATTTTTCAATTTCAACCTATTAGGGTTCTTGATTTTTTTGAGCTTCAATTTGATTGATTCATGAAAACTTCCTTCACAAAATTTGATCCTTGTAGCTCAATATATACTTTTCAATTTTTGTAGAATTTTTGGAATTTATTTTGATTTTTGGGTATTTTTGATTATTTTATTAATATTTTCTAATTTTCGAAAATTAATTAATTAAATTATGAAATTATTTTTTATGGTAATTATAGGTGTTGAAATGAATTATAGAAATTTATTTTTAATTTTTGTGAATTTTTATGTATTTATTTGAATTTATTTAGTTTATGTAATTTTGAAAAATAGGGTTAATTATATGTTTAATTGAAATAAATTGGTTAATTAAGTATATTTATTGATATTATTGAGATATATGTTGAGAAAATTAATTTTGTGTAATTATATTATTTTTGGTGAATTTTTGGATTTATTTTAGTAAATTTATATATATAGGGGTATTTTGGTAATTTTACACTAAATTGGCTAAAAATGTAATTAAATTGGTTTTAATAGTTATTTAGGGTATAAAAATGATTTCCATAAATTATTTAGTATTTTTAACTAATTAAAACTATTTTTCGTAAATTATTTTCAAATTATATATAATATATGATTTTTCTAATAAAATGAGTTTTTATCGGTTTTTACTGTGTTTTAGGGTTAATTACATAATTTCTACTTATAAAATGTATTTTTATTATATAAGGGTATTTTCGGTGTTTTTGTAAATATTCCGTGAATTGTGAACCTTGGTCGGTGATTTGTAGTTTGGAGTCCAACCAAGGGATTGTGATTGTGAATTCTGTGTCTATTCTTGAAGTGTATTTCTTTGTAGGGCCGGCTCTACTCTTTAATTAGAGAGATGTCCATTTTACAAGGGAGGTTCTGCCGGATTTTCGGTAGAATTCTCATAAAACGTGATGTCCGGTCGAATTCTGATTTA
Source organism: Mallotus nudiflorus (assembly GCA_947683625.1). NCBI lineage: Eukaryota > Viridiplantae > Streptophyta > Magnoliopsida > Malpighiales > Euphorbiaceae > Mallotus > Mallotus nudiflorus. Next base: position 54,264 of record CANTUR010001212.1, read on the forward strand.
ATTGTATGTCTAGCATTCTAGATCGAGTCTTTAGAACTTTTATTAGATTTATTACGATTCCTGTCATTATTTTTTGTTTAGTTGTGCCAAGACCGAGGCCTAGTGGACCAGGCCCGTCGGACCCATCTTAAGGAGCGCAATAAATAGTGAGTTGCTATTTTATATATATATGCTCTAGGGTGCATGATTTTAGAAACATATGTTTTATTTTAATTAAGTATGCATAATAGTTTAATTAGTACTTAATTTTATTTTTAGTTTATTTTTGGTATATTTTAAACTATATGCATGTTTTATTAATGAATTATGTTTAAAATATTTTTGAATATATTTCTAGTTTATTTTGTAATTTAATTGGATTTATTTGACGTATATATATACTCGAAATATACCTGGTTTACTTTTGGTATATTTCTAGTATATATATGGTTTATGTTGCTATTTTATTTAAATTCATGCATCATTATTTTATGAATGTATGTTTTATATTAAAAAGAAGGATATCAATAGAATGTGCTACCTAGTGGGCAACACTAGGACTGAGTACGTATTAGTACGCTTATAGCATTTAGGCTATATCACTAACCTGCTTGTGGATATTTATTAGATTTGATTATTTGATGTGTGAGAGATGATTTGGGAGTGTGATTGCTGGAGCTCGGTTGACCAAGTGTCTCGGGGCCAATCACACTGACAATCAGACTGCTGGAGCTCGGTTGACTTAGTGTCTCGGGGCCAGTTTACTGTCCAAATGGAACAAGTGAATATATTGGAATAAGTGAGCCTGTATGGCTAGAGTGTTGTTTAACACTGTTTTGAGGATGCGATTTTCTAGGGTTCTATTTGATCCTTCATAAACAGTGATTTTCAATAAAAATATATAAAATGATTTTATTGCATTTGTGTGTATTTGCTTTTATACATACGTATTATATATACTTTTGACTGTGTACATTGTCATTTAGTATGCATGTATATATATTATAGTAATTCACTTAATGAGGTCTGACTCCCCTCCGTTGACTATTTTTCAAGAGAATCATCGTCATCAAACCTCAGTAGCAGATCCGTATGCCGGATTTCTTCCGCCCTGACTTTATTATGTAAATTGCTCATCTGAGTTTTTTTTATTATTAATCTAGACACAGTAGTAGTTGTAAAAATTAAAAAAAAAAAGATATTGTATTATATTGGTATAAGTTATGTACTTTAAATATTTGAACTGGATTTGTATTAAAAGTTTATTTATATGTATACGAGATGAGTTGTTGATTTAAATCCCGTGGTGGATTATTATTTAATTACTTATGATCTGTTTTCGCTGCAGATTATTTTAATTATGTTATTGTTATTATTGCATGTTTTATTTTATTTTAGGCTTGCTACGGGTTCCGGATTCGAAAGAATTCCCGTTCCCTAACGCCAGTCATGGCCCCTATTTTGGGTCATGACAAAGTTGGTATCAGAGTGAGTTTTATGTCAGGGCTTAGTTGTGTGAGTCGTGGCCCTAGTTTTCAAAGAGGTGTTTTCTTTTAGAAACTACTGCAGTGAATTAGGTTCAAGTATGTCTTGATAAGTAATCCTTGCTTTAGTTTTCTGCGTTATCCCTCTATTGTCTGTTTTCTCTGAATCATTCTATTGTCTTTTCAGAATGAGGAGGCAAGCGCGTGTCGCTCCACCGGTCGTTGAGGCCGAGGATGATGAGTCTTTTTAGGATGAGGTTTTACCTCTTGAGCAGCTAGTTAGATGCAGAGGTCGTGGTAGAGGTAGACCTCGAGGAGCGGCAGGTCACCGTAAGCAGAGAGAGATACAGGACAAGGAGCCTGTTGAGCCTGAGTTTGAGGATCTTGTACTTCCAGTTGTTCAGCCTGTTTAGCCTGCCTATCAGCAGGGTATGTCTGACTTTGAGGTAGCTTTGTTTTATGCTGGAGTTGGCAAGATCGCCTTTGATGGGACTTTCGATCCGTTAGATTTTCTACACATGATCGAGACTAGGACTCGGACTGCTTACATCGAATACCAACGGATTATGATCGTCGAGCTATCCGTTGAGGGACCAGCTCTAGACTGGTTTATTTAGATGATCCAGCCCTATATGATGACGATGACCTGGGCTCAGTTTCGAGAGCGGTTTATGAGGAGATTTTGCCCAGAGCCTCTCCGTATGAGCTATCGTCTCCAATTGACCAGCATTTCTCGCAGTGATCGATCTGTAGAGGAGTACACCCAAGAGTTCCTCCGGCTAAGTAGAGATGCAGAGGATCTGATGCGAGACCAGTATTTCGCAGTTACTACCTACGTCACCGGTTTGGGTTCAACATTTGCCGGTATGCCTACAGTAGGCCTTACTCTAGAGTCTATGATTGAGTTGGCCAAGGAGATTGAGCTGAGGCTAGTTAGGCAGGGAACGATGGCTGATTATTACCAGCTGGGAGTTCAATCGAGTGGTTTGCAGACTACTTCATATTCGAGTTTTCATGTTGGTTCGAGTAGTCAGCAGAGAGGTCCGACTCAGCAGAGTCAGAGGCAGTAGCAGTGAGTGCATCAGATCAGTAGACATGGTCATGGAGGTCAGCGTAGACCGTTTAGATTCGGGTCAAGTGCTTTGAGCAGCAGCAGTGGTCGTAGTTATGGATCAACTGCTAGTGTATGCCAAACCTGCGATAAAGTCCATCAGGGACCGTGCTACCTGACACCACTGACATGCTTTAGATACAGGCAGACAGGACATTATGCCAGATCATGTCCTTACTCCGGATATCAGCAGCCACAGATTCTTTAATTTCCACAGCAGTCGATTGCTAGTGCTGCACCCGTTCCATTTCAGTTGCCTCCAGCCCAGCATCAGAGTTTCACTCAGCTTGTTCCATAACAGGGTCATGGTAGAGGTGCTAGAGGTGTTGGCCAGGCTTCTACCAGCCAACAGGGAGGTCGTGGACAGGCCAAAGTCTTTCACCTTACTCAACAGGATGCTCAGGCATCTAATGTAGTCATGGCAGGAATTATTTCTATCTGTTACCTGGATGTATGGGTTTTGTTTGATCCAGGTGCCACGCATTCGTTTGTTTCTCCCATTTTTGCTTCCAAGTCTTATTGGCAAGCTTCGAGGATTGCTTTTCCGTTGACTGTTGCCACTCCTCTGAGCGATTCCTTGGACACTGATATTGTTCTTTCCGGTTGTCCAGTTCTCGTGGGAGGTAGAGAATTACCTGCTAATTTGATTCTGTTGGATGTGATGGAGTTTAATGTTATTCTGGGTATAGACTGGTTATCTCAACACTATGCCATGGTAGATTATCGGAATAAAGAGGTGACTTTCAAAATTCCTGATGAAGAAGATTTTAAGTTTGTGGGTGATAGGAGTTCAGCACCTCAGAATCTTATTTCTGCTATTACGGCTAGGAAGTTGTTGAGGAAAGGATGTCTAGGATATTTGGCATTAGTCAGGGATACTTCAGTGGAGAAGTTGTCACTCACAGATGTTCCTGTTGCCTTTGAGTTTCTTAATGTTTTTCCTGAGGAGTTGTCAGGTTTACCACCTCACAGAGAGATTGAGTTCTGTATAGATGTGGTTCCAGGTACTACTCCTATATCTATGCCACCCTACAGAATGGCCCCTGCAGAATTGAAAGAGTTAAAGGAGCAGTTGCAAGAGTTGTTGGATAAGGGTTTTATCAAACCCAGTGTTTCTCTTTGGGGTGCACCAGTCCTATTTGTGAAGAAGAAGGATGGTACCCTGAGACTGTGCATTGACTACAGAGAGCTGAATAAGGTGACAGTGAAGAATAAGTATCCTCTCTCGAGGGTAGATGACTTATTTGATCAGCTACAAGGTGCACAGTTCTTTTCTAAGATTGATTTGAGGCCGGGTTATCATCAATTGCGGATTAGTGAAGCTGATGTTTCTAAAATGACATTCCGCACTCGATATGGCCACTATGAGTTTTTAGTGATGTCTTTTGGTTTGACTAATGCACCAGTAGCTTTTATGGACCTGATGAACAGGGTATTCAAACCATATATGGATCAGTTTGTGGTAGTCTTCATTGATGATATACTGGTTTATTCGAGGAGTATGGAGGAGCATGTATATCACATGAGGACTGTACTACAGACACTGAGAGATCATCAGCCTTATGCTAAATTCCCGAAGTGTGATTTCTGGATGGAGAGTGTTTCTTTTCTTGGACACGTGGTGTCTAAAGAAGGTATCCAGGTTGATCCACAGAAGATTGAGGCAGTGTCTGAGTGGCCTAGACCGACTTCTGTTACTAAGATTCAGAGTTTTTTAGGTTTAGCCGGGTATTATAAGCGGTTTGTGCAGGATTTTTCCAGAATTACAGCCCCTATGACTTGCTTGACTCAGAAGAATGTTAGATTCGAGTGGTCAGAAGCTTGTGAGAACAGTTTTCAGTTGTTGAAGGAGAAATTGACCACAGCTCTAGTGTTAGCTTTGCCTAATAGTGTGGACAAGTTCACAGTTTATTGTAATGCCTCTAGAGTTGGCCTTGGTTATGTGTTGATGTAGAATGGTAGAGTGATAGCCTATGCTTCGAGGTAGTTGAAGAAGCATGAGTAGAACTATCCTACACATGATCTTGAAATGGCTGCAGTGATCTTTGCTCTGAAGATTTAGAGAAATTATCTGTACGGGGTGACTTGTGAGATTTTTACTAATCACAAGAGCCTTAAGTACATTTTCCAGCAGAGAGATCTGAATCTGTGGCAAAGGAGATGGTTGGAATTGTTAAAGGATTATGACTATGAGATCTTATATCATCCGGGTAAGGCTAATGTGGTAGCAGATGCCTTAAGTAGAAAGTCCTCAGGCAGTCTTGCTCATATCAGTGTTCAGAGGAGACCGTTGATCCAGGAGTTGTATCTATTAATGGATCAAGGTCTGATGATGAAGATCAGTAGGTCAGGTGGACTTCTAGCTCAATTTAAAGTGCGATATGTATTGAGGGATAGGATTAAAGTAGCTCAGAGCCGAGATCCTATTCTAGAAGAGCTTACAGAGAATGTTCGAGCAGGGAAGTTCACTGATTTCACACTTGATGATGATGGTGTATTGTGGATCAGTGGTAGATTGTGTGTTCCTGATGTGGATGATTTGAGAGAAGAGATCCTAAAGGAAGCACATTCTACAACCTATAGCGTACATCCGGGTGTCACTAAGATGTACCACAGTCTCAGAGATTTATATTGGTAGGACGGACTGAAGAAGGATGTTGCTAATTATGTTGCTAAGTGCCTAACATGTCAGCAAGTGAAAGTTGAACATCAGAAGCCTTCTGGGAAGCTTCAGCCTCTTCCTATTCCCGAGTGGAAGTGGGAAAGGATAGCTATGGATTTTGTGGTTGGTTTACCTCGTTCTAAGGATGGATACGATTCCATCTGGGTGATTGTAGACAGGTTGACCAAGTCTACACATTTCTTGCCTGTGAAAGCCACCTATTATATAGCTAGATTGGTGAAGCTATATGTGAAGCATATTGTGTGCCTTTATGGAGTACCTGTGTCCATTGTGTCAGACAGAGGTTCAGTGTTTACCTCTCATTTTTTACAGAAGTTGTAGGAAGCAATGGGCACTAGATTAGATTTCATACTACTTTTCATCCTCAAACAGATAGCCAGTTTGAGAGGATGATCCAGACACTGGAAGATATGTTAAGGATGTGTGTCCTGGATTTGGGAGGTAACTGGGATGATCATTTTCTCTTGTTGAGTTTGCATATAATAACAGCTACCATAACAGTATTGGTATGGCACCATATGAGGCGTTGTATGGAAGGAAATGTAGATCCCCTCTGATTTGGGATGAGATTAGGGAGAGAGCTTTGACTGGACTTGAGATGGTTCAGGATGCTATAGAGAAAGTCGTCGTGATTAAGCACAGATTAGAGACCACAGTTAGCAGGCAGAAGAGCTATGCGGATCCTAGGCGTAGAGATATGGAGTTTCAGGTTGGGGACTATATTTTTCTGAAGGTGTCTCCGATGAAGGGTGTGATGAGATTTGGCAGGAAGGGTAAGTTGGCACCGAGATATATCGGACCATTTGAGATTCTGGAGAGAGTTGGCACTGTTGCATATCGGTTGGCTTTGCCCCCGAGTATGTCACAGGTGCATCTGGTATTTAATATCTTGATGTTGAGGAAGTATATCTCAGACCCTTCACACGTGTTACAGCCCGACAGTGTAGAAGTGAACGAAGATTTGACATTTGTGGAAGAACCTGTGGCGATCGTTGATTATCAAGTTCGACAGTTGCAGTCGAAACAAATTCCAATAGTCAAGGTTCTATGGCGTAGCAATAGAGTTGAGGAGCATATGTGGGAGACTGAAGCTGAGACGTGAGCTTCTTACCCGTATCTCTTCCCTTCTTGATCTTGTAATTATTCTTTTCTAGAATTCGGGGACGAATTCTTGTAAGGGGGGAAGACTGTAATATCCCGAGTTTTTAAATATTTTTATACTACATCGGGATATGCAGTGTTAATAATTTTGTATATAATTATGATATTTTTATGAGTTTGTTATTTAATTAAAAACTAATTTTAATTGTTTTATATTATTTTAAGATATTTATGTAAAATTTTCCCGGGAATACTATTTTCGAAGAAATTGACACGTAAATAATTTAATACTAATTATTTTGACTAGTTTTATGAATTTTCATGAACTCATATATAATTTTTAAAGTGCTAAAATAAAGTGTATAAATGTGTATTTATTTAAATTAAACTAGGGTTTAATTAATTACCCTAATTTTTATTATTTAGTTTTAATATTAATTAATTATTTTTAAGTGTATAAATTATTGAATATATTAAAATATGTGTGTGGTGTATATTTAATGTGTGTGTGAGAGTTTATATTATTATAATATATAGTGTGAGTTTATATATATACATATATACCTAATTATTTAACAAAAATTAGAACTTAGCAATATTTACAAGTTTGCCATCAATTTCATCTCCCTTCTTCTCGATCGTTCCCTTCCTCCTTTGGTCATCGTCATGCCGTTTCTTCACTGTCGGTGTGCCTCCCGACTTGCCACCTTCGTCCTCAGCCAACTCCGTCGCCTTCTCTTCCTTCTCCAACATCGTTTGAAGCTCGATTTGGCCGGAAACCCAAAACTCCTTCTCACCGTCGATCACAGCGATTCCGGCCACCGTTTTTGACACCGCTGGTTTCTATCTTCTCCTTGAGCTCCGGTGAGTGTGATTCCAAGCTTTGTTTCACTTAAAATGGTCTAGATTTCCCTAGGTTTCGATTTTTCAATTTCGGCCTATTAGGGTTCTTAACTTTTTTGAGCTTCAATTTGATTGATTCATGAAAACTTCCTTCACAAAATTTTATCCTTGTAGCTCAATCTATACTCTATAATTTTTATAGAATTTTTGGAATTTATTTTGATTTTTGGGTATTTTTTATTATTTTATTAATATTTTCTAATTTTCGAAAATTAATTAATTAAATTATGAAATTATTTTTTATGGTAATTATTGGTGTTGAAATGAATTATAGAAATTTATTTGTAATTTTTGTGAATTTTTATGTATTTATTTTGAATTTATTTAGTTTATGTAATTTTGAAAAATAGGGTTAATTATATGTTTAATTAAAATAAATTGGTTAATTAAGTATATTTATTGATATTATTGAGATATATGTTGAGAAAATTAATTTTGTGTAATTATATTATTTTTGGTGAATTTTTGGATTTATTTTAGTAAATTTATATATATAGGGGTATTTTGGTAATTTTACACTAAATTGGCTAAAAATGTAATTCAATTGGTTTTAATAGTTATTTAGGGTATAAAAATGATTTCCACAAATTATTTAGTATTTTTAACTAATTAAAACTATTTTTCGTAAATTATTTTCAAATTATATATAATATATGATTTTTCTAATAAAATGAGTTTTTATCAGTTTTTATTGTGTTTTAGGGTTAATTACATAATTTCTACTTATAAAATGTATTTTTATTATACAAGGGTATTTTTGGTATTTTTATAAATATTCCGTGAATTGTGAATATCTGTAATATCCCGTGTTTTTAAATATTTTATTACTGCATCGGGATATGCAGTGTTAATAATTTTTAAATATGATATTGATATTTCATGAGTTGTTGATTAATTAAAATTGATTTTTAATTTTTTTAATATTATTTTGAGTACTTTACGTAAAATTTTTCCGACACTTGCATTTTCGGGAAAATTGATACGTAAACTATTGAATTTCCATAATTTCATGAACTCATACATATTTTTAAAATACAAAATAAAGCCTATATGTGTATTTATTTAATTAATTAGGGTTTAATTAATTACCCTAATATTTTATTATTTATTAATTTGTTTTAATATTATTTAATTATTTTTTTAAGGTGTATTAAATTTTAAAATATTAAATTATTAGTGTGTGGTGTATATTTAATGTGTGTAATTTAATATTATTTTAATATATAGTATAAATTATATATATATACATATATACATTTAATATTAACAAATTATAAAAGTTTGGTTTAATTACAAAACTGCCACTCCAGCTCCTTCTTCATCCCCGACTGTTCCCCCTCACCGTCCGCCGCTGCTACCGCCTATTTCTTGCCGTTGGTGTGCCGTCCAGCGTGCCACCTCCTTCCTCAGCCTCTTCCATCGCCTGTTGCAGCCGTTTTCAGCGTCTAGAGGTCGATTTAGGCCGGAGAAGCCGAAAGTAGGAGCAACGTCGTTCACGACATTTCCGGCCACCATTTTTGACACCGCCGGTCTCTTTATTCTCCTTGAGCTCCAGTGAGTGTGATTCCAAGATTTGTTTCACTTGAAATGGTCTTGATTTGCTTAGGTTTCGATTTTTCGAATTCGGCCATTTTAGGGTTCTTGAATTTTTGAACTTCAATTTGATTGATTCATGAAAAATTCCTTCACAAATGTTGTTCCCCTTAGCTTAATCTACATGTGTGAATTTTTGTAGAATTTTTTGGAGATTATTTTGATTTTTGGGTATTTTTTAATATTTTAATATTATTTTCTAATTTCCAGAAATTAATTAATTAAATTATGAAATTGTGTTTTATGATAATTATAGGTGTTGAAATGAATTATAGGAATTTATTTGTAATTTTTATGAATTTCTATGTATTTATTTTGAATTTAATTAGTTTATGGAATTTTTGAAAAATAGGGTTAATTGTGTTTTTAATTGAAATTAATTAGTTAATTGAGTTTAATTATTGATATTATTGATAAATATGTTGAGAAAATTAATTTTGTGCAATTATATTATTTTTGAAGTAATTTTAGTATATTTATATATATAAGGGCATTTTGGTAATTTTACCCTAAATTGACTAAAAATGTAATTTAATTGGTTTTAATAGTTATTTAAGGTATAAAAATGATTTCTACAAATTATTTAGTATTTTTAATTAATTAAAACTATTTTTCGTGAATTATTTTCAATTATATATATAATATACGATTTTACTAATAAAATGAGTTTTTATCGGTTTTTACTGTGTTTTAAGGCTAATTATGTAATTTCTATTTATAAAATGTATTTCTGTGATATAAGGGTATCTTTGGTATTCTTACAATTGTTCCGTGAATTGTGGACCCCGGTTGGTAGACTGTAGTTTGGAGTCCGACTGAGGGGTTGTGGACGAGTTGTTGTGCCTGTTTTTCAAAATGTGTTTCTTTGCAAGGTCGGCTCTACTCTTTGAGTAGAGAGATATCCGTTTTACAAGGGAGGTTCTGCCGAATTTTCGGTAAAATTCTCGTAAAACGTGATGTCCGGTCGAACCCTAATTCTGATTCTATATCTAATGTTCTAGATCGAGTTTCTAGGATTTTCTGTTAGGTTTATTCTGATGTCTGTTATTATTGTTTGTTTAATTGCGCCAAGACTGAGGCCTAGTGGACCAGGCCCATCGGACCCATCTCGAGGAGCGCACTAAGTGTGAGTTACTATTTTATATATATGTGTTTAGGATGCATGATTTTAGAAATATATGTTTTATTTTGATTAAATATGCATAAATAATGTGATTTGTATTTAAGTATATTTTTAGTTTATTTTTGGTATATATTAAATTATATGCATGTTTTATTAATGAATTGTGTTTAAAATGTTTTTAAGTATATCTCTAGTTTATTTTGTAATTTAATTGGATTTATTTGACGTATATATACTCAAAATATACCTGGTTTAATTTTGGTATATTTCCAGTATATATATGGTTTATATTGTTATTTTATTTAAACTCATGCATCATTTAATTGTGAATGAATGTTTTATATTTATTATTGAAGGATATCAATAGAACATGCTACCTAGTGGGCAGCACTAGGACCGAGTACGTACCGGTACGCTTATAGCATTTAGGCTATATTACTAACTATTTGTGGATATTGATTTAATTTGATTTAATTGATATGTGAGAAAGGATTTGGGGGTGTGATTGCTGGAGCTCGGTTGACCAAGTGTCTCGGGGCCAGTCTACTGTCCAAATGGAACAAGTGAATATATTGGAATAAGTGAGCCTATATGGCTAGAGTGTTGTCTAACACTGTTTTAAGGTTGCGATATTCTAGGGTTCTATTTGATCCTTCATAAACAATGATTTTCAATAAAATATATAAAATGATTTTACAGCATCTGTGTGTATTTGCCTGTATATATACATATTAGATATATACTTTGATTGTGTGCATTGACATTTAGTATGCATGTATATATATTATAGTAATTCACTCAGTGAGGTCTGACTCCCCTCCGTTGACTAATTTTTCAGGAGAGTCATCATCTTCCGACCTCAGTAGCAGGCCTGTACGCCGGATTTCTTCCGTCCCGGCTTCTTTGTGTAAACTGCTTATTTGAGTCTTGAGTTTTATTTTATCTAGACACTGCAGTAGTCATTAAATTGTTAAGGAGATGTTGTATTATATTTGAACTGGATTTGTATTAAAGAGTTTATTTATATATGAGACATGAATTTGATTTAAATTCCCTGGTGGTGGATTATTATTTTTGTATTTATGATTTTATTCTGCTGCACAGTATTTTATTTAACTGTGATATTATTATTATTATTGCATGTTTATTTTATTTTTAGGCTTGCTACGGGTTCCGGATTCGAAAGAATTCCCATTCCCTAGCGCCGGTCATGGCCCTTGTTTTGGGTCATGACAACCTCGGTCGGTGATTTGTAGTTTGGAGTCCAACTGAGTGATTGTGATTGTGAATTATGTGTCTATTCTTGAAGTGTATTTCTTTGTAGGGTTGGCTCTACTCTTTGAGTAAAGAGATGTCCGTTTTACAGGGGAGGTTCTGCTGGATTTTCGGTAGAATTCTCGTAAAACATGATGTCCGGTCGAATTTTGATTTAATTCTGTGTTTAGCATTCTAGATCGAGTCTTCAGAACTTTTGTTAGATTTATTCTGATTCCTGTCATTATTTGTTGTTTAGTTGTGCCGAGATCGAGGCCTAGTGGACCAGGCCCATCGGACCCATCTTGAGGAGCGCAATAAATAATGAGTTGCTATTTTATATATATATGCTCTAGGGTGCATGATTTTAGAAATATATGTTTTATTTTGATTAAATATGCATAATGGTTTAATTAGTACTTAAGTTTATTTTTAGTTTACTTTTGGTTTATTTTTTGTTTATTTTTGGTATATTTTAAACTATATGCATGTTTTATTAATGAATTATGTTTAAAATGTTTTTGAATATATTTCTAGTTTATTTTGTAATTTAATTGGATTTATTTGACGTATATATATACTCGAAATATACCTGGTTTACTTTTGGTATATTTCTAGTATATATATGGTTTATGTTGCTATTTTATTTAAATTCATGCATCATTATTTTATGAATGTATGTTTTATATTAAAATGAAGGATATCAATAGAACGTGCTACCTAGTGGGCAGCACTAGGACCGAGTACGTACTGGTACGCTTATAACATTTAGGCTATATCACTAACCTGTTTGTGGATATTTATTGGATTTGATTATTTGATATGTGAGTGTCACGACCCAAAACAGGGGCCATGACCGGCGCTAGGGAACGGGAATTCTTTCGAATCCGGAACCCGTAGCAAGCCTAAAAATAAAATAAAACATACAATAACAATAATAACAACACTTAATGCAGCGGAAATAAAAATCATAAATATTAAAATAATATCCATATCTCATATATAGATAAATCATTTGATACAAGTCTCAGTTCAATTTCTCAAAATACATAATTCACACAAATATAATACATAAAACCCATAATTAATTTACAACTACTGCAGTGTCTAGATTATAAAAATAAAACTTAAGACTCAAATAAGCAGTTTACATAAAGAATCCGGGGCGGAAGAAATCCGGCGTACAGGCCTGCTAATGAGGTCTGAAGATGATGACTCTTCTGAAAAATGGTCAACAGAGGGGAGTCAGACCTCACTGAGTGAATTACTATAATATTTATACATGCATACTAAATAACAATGCATACAGTCAATAGTACATATATAAATATATATACAGGCAAATACACACAGATGCAATAAAATCATTTTATATATTTATTGAAAATCACTGTTTATGAAGGATCAAATAGAACCCTAGAATATCGCAACCTCAAAACAGTGTTAGACGACACTCTAGCCATACAGGCTCACTTATTCCAAATATATTCACTTGATCCATTTGGACAGTAGACTGGCCCCAAACACTAAGTCAACCGAGCTCCAGCAGTCTGACTGTCAGTGTGATTGGCACCGAGACACTTGGTCAACCGAGCTCCAACAATCACACCCAAATCACATCACACATCAAATAAATCAATTCCAATCAATATCCTCAAACTGGTTAGTAATATAGCCTAAATGCTATAAGCGTACCGATACGTACTCGGTCCTAATGCTGCCCACTAGGTAGCACGTTCTATTGATATCCTTCAATAATAAATATAAAACATTCATTTACAAATAAATGATGCATGAATTTAAATAAAATAACAATATAAACCATATATATACTGGAAATATACCAAAAGTAAACCAGGTATATCTCGAGTATATATACGTCAAACAAATCCAATCAAATTACAAAATAAGCTAGAAATGTATTTAAAAACATTTTAAACATAAATGGTTAATAAAGCATGCATATAATTTAATATATACCAAAAATAAACCAAAAGTAAACTAAAAAATAAACTTAAGTACTAATCAAATTATTTATGCATATTTAATCAAAATAAAACATGCATTTCTAAATCATGCACCCTAAAGCATATATATATAGAATAGTAACTCACACTTAGTGCGCTCCTCGAGATGGGTCCGACGGGCCTGGTCCACTAGGCCTCGGTCTCGGCGCAACTAAACAAACAATAAATAACGGACATCAGAATAAACCTAATAGAAAAATCCTAGAAACTCAATCTAGAATAGTGGACACAGAATCAAAATTAGGGTTTGACTGGACATCACGTTTTATAAGAATTCTACCGAAAATTCGACAGAACCTCCCCTGTAAAATGGACATCTCTCTATTCAAAGAGTAGAGCCGGCCCTACAAAGAAGTACCCTTCAAAAAATAGACACAGAATTACATCCATTACCCCTCGGTCGGACTCCAAACTACAGTCTACCGACCGGGGTCAACAATTCACAAAATAACATAAAAATACCAAAAATGTCCTTATATCACAGAAATACATTTAATAAGTAGATATTACATAATTAACCTTAAAACACATTAAAAACCGATAAAAACTCATTTTATTAGTAAAATCGTATATTATATATATAATTGAAAATAATTCACGAAAAATAGTTTTAATTAATTAAAAATACTAAATAATTTGTAGAAATAATTTTTATACCTTAAATAATTATTAAAACCAATTAAATTACATTCTTAGCCAATTTTGTGTAAAATTACCAAAATGCCCTTATATATATAAATATACTAAAATTACTTCAAAAATTCACCAAAAATAATATAATTGTCCAAAATTAATTTTCTCAACATATTTATCAATAATATCAATAATTAAACTCAATTAACTAATTAATTTCAATTAAGAACACAATTAACCTAATTTTCCCAAAATTACATAAACCTAAATAATTCAAAATAAATACATAGAAATTCATAAAAATTCCAAATAAATTTCTATAATTCATTTCAACACCTATATTTATCATAAAACACAATTGCATAATTTAATTAATTAATTTCCGAAAATTAGAAAATAATATTAAAATATTTAAAAATACCCAAAAATCAAATTAATCTCCAAAAATTCCATAAAAATTCACACGGGAACAACATTTATGAAGAAATTTTTCATAAATCAATCAAATTGAAGTTCAAAAAAATCAAGAACCCTAATAGGCCGAAATCGAAAAATCGAAACCTAAGCAAATAAAAACCACTTTAAGTGAAACAAAGCTTGGAATCGCACTCACCGGAGCTCAAGGAGAAGAAAGAGACCGGCGGTGTCGAAAACGGTGGCCGGAATCGTCGTGAACGACGTTAGCTTCCACTTTCAGCTTTCCGGCCAAAAATGGCTTCCAGACACCGGAAACAGCTGCAGCAGGCGGCGGGAGAGGCTGGGGAAGGAGGTGGCACGCCGGGAGGCACACCGACGGCAAGGAAATGGGATGGCAGGCGGCGGAACTGTGATGGGGACGGTGATCGGGAGTAAGGGAGTTCGGGTGGCAATTTTTGTAAATAACTCAACTTTTATTTTTTTTTTAATATTAAATATATATATATATACTTTATACTATACATTAAAATAATATAAATTACACACTTTAAATATACACCACACACTTATAATTTAATATTTTAATAATTTAATGCACCTAAAAATAATTAAATAATATTAAAACAAATTAATAAATAATAAAATAATAGGGTAATTAATTAAACCCTAAATAATTAAATAAATACACATATATACGTTATTTAGTATTTTAAAAATATATATGAGTTCATGCAAATCCGTAAATCTATTTAAAATAATTAATGGTAAATTATTTACGTGAAAATTTCCCCAAAAATGCAAGTCCCGGGAAAATTTTACGTAAAGTACTTAAAATAATAATAAACAATTAAAATTAGCTTTAATTAAATAGCAAACTCATAAAAATTTCATAAATATATACAAAAATTATTAACACTGCATATCCCGATGCAGTATAAAAATATTTAAAAATACGGGATATTACAGTGAGATATGATTTGGAAGTGTGATTGCTGGAGCTCGGTTGACCAAGTGTCTCGGGGCCAATCACACTGACAGTCAGACTGCTGGAGCTCAGTTGACTTAGTGTCTCGGGGCCAGTCTATTGTCCAAATGGAACAAGTAAATATATTGGAATAAGTGAGCCTGTATGGCTAAAGTGTTGTTTAACATTGTTTTGAGGTTGCGATTTTCTAGAGTTCTATTTGATCCTTCATAAACAGTGATTTTCAATAAAAATATATAAAATGATTTTATTGCATCTGTGTGTATTTGCTTGTATACATACGTATTATATATACTTTTGATTGTGTGCGTTATCATTTAGTATGCATGTATATATATTATAGTAATTCACTCAATGAGGCCTGACTCCCCTCCGTTGACTATTTTTCGGGAGAGTCATCGTCATCATACCTCAGTAGCAGACCCGTACGCTGGATTTCTTCCGCCCCGACTTTATTATGTAAACTGCTCACCTGAATTTTTTTATTATTAATCTAGACACTATAATAATTGTAAAAATTAAAAAATATATATATTGTATTATATTGGTATAAGTTATGTACTTTAAATATTTGAACTGGATTTGTATTAAAAGTTTATTTATATATATACGAGATGAG
Source organism: Mallotus nudiflorus (assembly GCA_947683625.1). Lineage (NCBI taxonomy): Eukaryota > Viridiplantae > Streptophyta > Magnoliopsida > Malpighiales > Euphorbiaceae > Mallotus > Mallotus nudiflorus. The sequence continues at coordinate 70,176 of CANTUR010001212.1, forward strand.
TTGTTGATTTAAATCCCGTGGTGGATTATTATTTAATTACTTATTATCTGTTTCTGCTGCAGATTATTTTAATTATGTTATTGTTATTATTGCATGATTTATTTTATTTTAGGCTTTCTACGGATTCCGGATTCGAAAGAATTCCCGTTCCCTAGTACCGGTCATGGCCCCTGTTTTAGGTGGTAACAAGTAGACTAGTCCCTAGACACTTGGTCAATCGAGCTCCAGTAGTTTGACTGTTAGTGTGATTGGCCCCGAGACCCTTGATCAATCGAGCTCCAGTAATCACACTCTCAAATCACATCTCACATCATATAAATCAATCCAATCATAATCCACAAATAGGTTAGTAATAAAGCCTAAATGCTATCGACGTACCGGTACTTACTCGGTCCTAATGTTGCCCACTAGGTAGCACATTCTATTGATATCCTTCATTAATATATAAAACATACATTCATAAAATCCATGATGCATGATATATTAAATAAATAAAAACATAAACCATATATATACTAGAAATATACCAAAAGTAAACCAAGTATATTTCCAGTATATATACATCAAATAAATTCAATTTATTTACAAAATAAACTAGAAATATACTTAAAAACATTTTAAGTATAAATGCATAATAAAACATGCATATAATTTAAAATATACCAATCATATACTAAAAATAAACCTAAGCAATAATTAAATCATTTATGCATAATTTACTAAAATAAATTATATATTTATAAAAACATGCATCCTAGAACACGTATATATAAAATAACAACTCACTTTTATTGCGCTCCACGAGACGGGTCTGACGGGCCTGGTCCACTAGGCCTCGGTCTCGGTGCAACTAAACAAATAAATGACAATACGACATTAGAATAAATCTATTGGAATTCCAAAGACTCGATCTAGAATCTTAGACACAGAATTAGAATAAAAATTCGATTGGACATCACGTTTTACGAGAATTCTACCGAAAATCCGGCAGAACCTCCCTTGTAAAATGAACATCTCTCTACTGAAAGAGTAGAGCCGGTCCTACAAAGAAACACACTTCAAAAATAAACACAGTTCACAATCCCTCGGTCGGACTCCAAACTACAATTCACCAACCGAGGTCCACAATTCATGAAATAATATAAAACACATGAAAATTCCAGAAAATACCAAAAATGCCCTTCAATAACCAAAATACATTTTATAAATCCAAATTACATAATTAACCCTAAAACTTACTAAAAAAATCAACAAAAACTCATTTATTTAGAAAAATAGTATATTTTATATAATTTAAAAATAATTTACGAAAAATAGTTTTAATTAGTTAAAAATACTAAATAATTTGTTGAAATCATTTTTATACCTCAAATAACCATTAAAACCAATTTAATTATATTTTTAGCCAATTTAATGCCAAATTACCAAAATACCCCTAGTTACGTAAATTCCCTAAATTTAATCAAAAATTCACCAAAAATAATATAATCACTCAAAATTAAATTTCTTAACATATAACTCAATAATATCAATATTTCTACTCAATTAACCAATTAATTTCAATAAAACACATAATTAACCTAATTTTCTCAAAATTACATAAACTAAATAAATTCAAAATAATTATATAAAAATCACAAAAATTACAAATAAATTTCTAAAATGCATTTCAACACCTAAAAACACCATAAAACACAATTTCATAATTTATTTAATTAATTTTTGAAAATTAGAAAATATTAATAAAATAATAAAAAATTCACAAAAATCAAAATAATTCCCAAAAATTCTAAAAAAATTTAGAGAGCTATATTAAGCTACTAGGATCAATGTTTGTGAAGGAATTTTTCATGAATCAACCAAATCAAAGCTCAAAAAAATAAAAAACCCTAGTAGGCCGAAATTGTAAAATCGAAACCTAGGGAAATCTAGATCATTTCAAGTGAAAAAAAGCTTGGAAATGCACTCACTGGAGCTCAAGAAAGAGATAGAGACCAGTGGGGCTCGAAATGGTGGTCGAAATCACGTTGATCGGAGCTAGGATCGATTTCGGCCTCTTTCTCAAATTTCGGCCAAACCACGTCGGAGAAGAAGGCTCTGGACGTCAGAAATGGCTAGCAAGGGAGGTGACACACCGGAGGGCACAGTAAAGGTGAAGGAACAACGTGATCAGTGCTGGAAATGGGGAAGAAATCGATCGGGAGGAGGAAGAAGGCGGTAATGGCAATTTTGTAAATAACTCAAACTTTATTTTTGATAATGATATTATATGTATATATGTATATATATATATCTTACTTTATATTATTTTAATATACAAAATTAATACACACAATAAATATCCACCACACACTTTAATAATAATATAAATACACACATACATATATACACACATTTAATTAATTAATATTAAAACTATATATTATAATTTAATTTAATTAAATAACCCTAATTTAACTTAAACGCATGTACATATATGTATTTTATTTGACACTTTAAAATTATGCATGAACTCATGCAAATTCACTAAACTGGTTAAAATAATTAATATTTAATTATTTACGACTTAATTTTTTCGAAAATAAAATTTTCGGAAAAATTTTACGTAAATGACTTAAAAATAATTTAAAAAATGACTTTAATAAATAACAAGCTAATTAAATAATCAAATATATATATATATATATATATATATATATATATATATAAATTATTAACACTGCATATCCCGATGTAGTTTAAAATTATCTAAAAACTCAGAATATTACAGTCTTCCCCCCTTACAAGAATTCATCCTTGAATTCCAGAAAAGAATAATTACAAGATCAATAAGGGAAGAGATACGGGTAAGAAGCTCACATCTCAGCTTCAGTTTCCCACGTATGCTCCTTAACTCTGTTGCTACGCCTCAGAACCTTAACCATCGAAATCTATTTCGAACGCAACTGTCGAACTTGATAGTCAACGATCGCCACAGGTTCTTCCACAAACGATAGATCTTCGTTCACTTCCACACTATCAGATTGCAATATGTGTGAAGGTCTGAGACATACTTCCTCAGCATCGAGATATGAAATCCCGGATGCACTTGAAACATACTCAGAGGCAAAGCCAACTGATATGCAACAGTGCCAACTCTCTCCAGAATCTCGAACGGTCCTATATATCTCGGTGCTAACTTACCCTTTTTACCAAATCTCATAACACCCTTCATCGGAGACACCTTCAGGAAAATAAAGTCTCCAACTTGAAATTCGACATCTTTGCGCCTAGGATCCACATAGCTCTTCTACCTGCTAACTGCGGTCTCTAATCTGTGCTTGATCACGACGACTTTCTCTGCAGCATCCTGAACCATCTCAGGTCCAGTCAAAGCTCTCTCACCAATCTTATCCCAACTCAGAAGGGATCTACATTTCCTTCCATATAACGCCTCATACGGTGCCATGTCAATACTGTTATGGTAGCTGTTATTATATGCAAACTCTACGAGTGGCAAATGATCATCCCAGCTACCTCCCAAATCCAAAACACATATCCTCAACATATCTTCTAGTGTCTGGGTTAGCCTCTCAGACTGACCATCTGTCTGAGGATGAAAAGCAGTACTAAAGTCCAACATAGTGCCCATCGCTTCCTGCAACTTCTGCAAAAAATGAGAGGTAAACACTGAACCTCTATCTGACATAATGGACACAGGTACTCCATGAAGGCACACAATATGCTTCACATACAGCTTTGCCAAACTAGCTATGGAATAGGTGGCTTTCACAGGCAAGAAATGTGCAGACTTAGTCAACCTATCTACAATTATCCAGATGGAATCGTATCCATCCTTAGAACATGGTAAACCAACCATAAAATCCATAGCTATCCTTTCCCACTTCCACTTGGGAATAGGAAGAGGTTGAAGCTTCCCAGAAGGCTTCTGATGTTCAATTTTCACCTACTGACACGTCAAGCACTTAGTAACATAATCAGCGACATCTTTCTTCAGTCCGTCCCACCAGTACAAGTCTTTGATACTGTGGTATATCTTAGTGACACCCGGATGTATGCTATAAGCTATAAAATGTGCTTCCTCTAGGATCTCTTCTCTCAAATCATCCACATCAGGAACACACAATCTACCACTGATCCACAAAACACCATTATCATTGAGTGTGAAATCAGTGAACTTCCCTGCACGTGCATTCTCTATAAGCTCTTCTAGAATAGGATCTCAGCTCTGAGCTACCTTAATCCTATCCCTCAGTATATATAGCACCTTAAACTAAGCTAGCAATCCACCTGACCTACTAATCTTCATCATCATACCTTGATCCACCAACAGATGCAACTCCTGGATCAACGGTCTCCTCTCAATACTGATATGAGCAAGACTGCCTAAGGACTTTCTACTCAAGGCATCTGCTACTACATTAGCCGTGCCCAAATGATATAAAATCTCATAATCATAATCCTTCAACAGTTCCAACCATCTCCTCTGCCTCAAATTCAGATCCCTCTGCTGAAAAATGTACTTAAAGCTCTTGTGATCAGTAAATATCTCACAAGTCACCCCATACAGATAATGTCTCCAGATTTTGAGAGCAAAGATCACTGCAGCCATCTCAATATCATGTGTAGGATAGTTCTGCTCATGCTTCTTCAACTGCCTCGAAGCATAGGCTATCACCCTACCATTCTGCATCAACACACAACCAAGGCCAACTTTAGAGGCATCACAATAAACTGTGAACTTGTCTACACCATTAGGCAAAGCTAACATTGGAGCTATGGTCAACTTCTCCTTTAGCAACTGAAAACTATTCTCACAAGCTTCTAACCACTCAAATCTTACATTCTTCTGAGTTAAGCGAGTCATAGGAGCTACAATTCTGGAAAAATCTTCCCGAGACGTAAATAAATAAATACTAATTATTTTAGTTGGTTTTGTGAATTTGCATGAGTCCATGCATGATTTTTAAGTGTCAAATAAAAATATATACATATGCATGCATATATGCACATTTAAATTTAAATTAGGGAATTAAATTGTATTATATTATATAGTTTTAATAATAACTAAATGTGTATATATATATGTATATGTATATATATATATTATTAAATATGTGTGTGGTGAATATTTATTGTGCATATAATATTATATATTAAAATAATATATATATATATATACACATATATATGTACATATAATATATAGCTAAAACTAAAGTTAGCCATATTTACGATTGTGCCATCGACAGTATCTCCTTCTTCCCCGATCGTCCCTTCCCCGTTCCGGCCGCTGTCATGCCGTTTTCTTACCGTCGGTGTGCCTCTCAACCTTCCTCCTCCACCTCCAGCCCATCCCGCCGCCCTTAGCTTCTATTTCCGGCGAGTTTTGGTTGGTTTTCCTCAAAGAAGCCGAAACTTGAAGTCATCGTCGATCACAACCATTCCGGCCACTATTTGGAGTGCCACCGGTCTCTATATCTTCCTTGAGCTCTGGTGAGTCCATTTCCAAGCTTTGTTTCACTTAATTTGGTCTAGATTTCCCTAGGTTTTGAATTTTCAATTTCGGCCACTTTGAGTTCTTGAATTTTTTGAGCTTCGATTCAATGATTCAAGTAAACTTCCTTTATAAATATTGATCCTAGTAGCTCAATCTACATGTGGTAATTTTTATGGAATTTTTGGGAATTATTTTGATTTTTGTGAATTTTTTATTATTTTATTAATATTTTCTAATTTTCGTAAATTAATTAATTAAATTATGAAATTGTGATTTATGGTGTTTATAGGTGTTGAAATGAATTTTAAAAATTTATTTGTAATTTTTGTGATTTTTATATAATTATTATGAATTTATTTAGTTTATGTGACTTTTAGAAAATTAGGTTAATTACGTATTTTGTTGAAATTAATTGGTTAATTGAGTATATTTGTTGATATTATTGAATTATATGTTGAGAAATTAATTTTTGAGTAATTATACTATTTTTAGTGAATTTATATATAGTAGGGGTATTTTGGTTATTTGGCACTAAATTGGCTAAAAATATAATTAAATTGGTTTTAATAGTTATTTGAGATATAAAAATGATTCCTACGAATTATTTAGTATTTTTAACTAATTAAAACTATTTTTCATAAATTATTTTCAAATTATATGTAATATACTATTTTTTAAAATAAATGAGTTTTTATCGATTTTTAATATGTTTTAGGGTTAATTATGTAATTTGGATTTATAAAATGTATTTTGGTCAATATTTATGAATTTATCGAGAATTATCGATTTTTAATAATATTTTATTAAAATTAGGGTTTTTATGTATTTGTCGGTAAAATAATTATTTTTAGTGCTTGAATTTCTAAATTGCTATATTTTGAGTATTAAAGGGTATTTTTGGCATTTCAATGTGTTCTGTAATTTTCTCGTGAATTGTGAACCTCGGTCGGTGGAATTGTAGTTTGGAAGTCCAACCGAGAGATTTTGTGACTGTTTTTATTCGAAGTGTGTTTCTTTGGAGGACCGGCTCTACTCTTTGAGTAGAGAGATATCCGTTTTACAAAGGAGGTTCTGTCGAATTTTCAGTAGAATTCTCATAAAATGTGATATCCGGTCGAATTTTTATTCTGATTCTATGTCCGATATTCTAGATCGAGTCTCTAGAATTATGTTAGATTTATTCTGAATTCATATCGTCGTTTGTTTGTTTAGTTGCGCTGAGACCGAGGTCTAGTGGACCAGGCCTGTCGGACCCATCTCGAGGAGCACAATAACTGTGAGTTGTTATCTTATATATACGTGTTCTAGGATGCATGTTTTTAGAAATGTATGTTTTATTTGTATAAAATATGCATATATGGTTTAATAATTGCTTACGTTTATTTTTGGTATAGTTTTTGTTTATTTTAAATTAAATGCATGTTTTATTAATGAATTATTCTTAAAATGTTTTTAAGTATATTTATAGTTTATTTCTAGCTCATTTTATAATTAAATTGAATTTATTTGACGTATATATATGTCACGACCCAAAATAGGGGCCATGACCGGCGCTAGGGAACGGGAATTCTTTCGAATCCGGAACTCGTAGCAAGCCTAAAAATAAAATAAACATGTAATAGTAATAATAACACAATTAAGCAAAAATATTATGCAGCGGAAATAAAATCATAAATATCAAAATAATATTTCCGTCAAACGAAAATTAAATCGAATTCTCATCTCATATATAAATAAATCCTTTAATACAAGTTTCAATTCAAATTCTTAAAATACATAACTCACACAAATATAATACATAAAACCCATAATTTATTTACAACTACTGCAGTGTCTAGATTATAAAATAAAACTCAAGTGAGCAGTTTACATAAAGAAGCCAGGGCGGAAGAAATCCGGCGTACAGGCCTGTTACTGAGGTCTGAAGACGATGACTCTCCTGAAAAATAGTCCACAGAGGGGAGTCAAACCTCACTGAGTGAATTACAATAATCTATATACATGCATACTAAATGAGAATGCATACAGTCAATAGTACATATATAAATATATATACAGGCAAATACAATCAGATGTAATAAAATCATTTTTATATATTTTGTCTGAAAACCACTGGTTATGAAGGATCAAATAGAACCCTAGAAAATCGCAATCTCAAATCAGTGTCAGACAACACTCTAGCCACACAGGCTCACTTATTCCAAAATATTCACTTATTCCATTTAGACAGTAGACTGGCCCCAAGACACTAAGTCAACCGAGCTCCAGTAGTCTGACTGTCAGTGTGATTGGCCCCGAGACACTAGGTCAACCAAGCTCCAGCAATCACACCTCCAAACCATATCTCACACATCAAATAATCATAACCAATCAATATCCACAAATGGTTAGTAATATAACCTAAATGCTATAAGCGTACCGGTACGTACTTGGTCCTAGTGCCGCCCACTAGGTAGCACGTTCTATTGATATCCTTCATTATTAAATATAAAGCATACATTCATAAAAGTAAATGATGCATGAATTGAATAAAATAGCAACATAAACCATATATATACTAAAAATATACCAAAAGTAAACCAGGTATATTTCGAGTATATATATGTCAAATAAATCCAATTAAATTACAAAATAAACTAGAAATATACTTAAAAACATTTTAAACCTAATTTATTAGCAAAACATGCATATAATTTAAAATATACCGAAAATATACTAAAGATAAACCAAAATAAACTAAAAATAAACTTAAGTAATAATTGAATTATTTATGCATAATTAATCAAAATAAAACATATATTTCTAAATCATGCACCCTAAACATATATATATAAAATAGTAACTCACACTTAGTGCGCTCCTTGAGATGGGTCCGATGGGCCTGGTCCACTAGGCCTCGGTCTCGGCGCAACTAAACAAATAAAAATAACAGACATCAGAATAAACCTAACAGAAAATCCTAGAAACTCGATCTATAATTTTAGACACAGAATCAGAATTAGGGTTCGACCGGACATCACGTTTTATGAGAATTCTACCGAAAATCTGGCAGAACCTCCCCTGTAAAACGGACATCTCTCTACTCAAAGAGTAGAGCCGGCCCTGCAAAGAAACACACTTTGAAAAATAGATACAAAATCCCAATCACAATCCCTCGGTCGGACTCCAAACTATAGTTTACCGACCGAAGTCCACAATTCACAAAACAATATAGAAATACCAAAAATACCCTTGTAACATAAAAATACATTTTATAAGTAGAAATTACTTAATTAACCCCAAAATATAGTAAAAACCAATAAAAACTCATTTTATTTAGAAAAATCGTATATTATATATATAATTGAAAATAATTCACGAAAAATAGTTTTAATTACTTAAAAATACTAAATAATTTGTAAAAATCATTTTTATACCTTAAATAACTATTAAAACCAATTTAATTATATTTTTAGTCAATTTAGGGTAAAATTACCAAAATGCCCCTATATATATAAATATACTAAAATTACTCCAAAAATTCACCAAAAATAATATAATTGCACAAAATTAATTTTCTCAACATATTTATCAATAATATCAATAATTAAACTCAATTAACTAATTAATTTCAATTAAAAACACAATTAACCCTATTTTTCAAAAATTACATAAACTAATTAAATTCAAAATAAATACATAGAAATTCATAAAAATTCCAAATAAATTTCTATAACTCATTTCAACACCTATATTTATCATAAAACACAATTTCATAATTTAATTAATTAATTTTCGAAAATTAGAAAATAATAATAAAATATTCAAAAATACCCAAAAATCAAAATAATTCCCAAAAATTCTACAAAAATTTACACATGTAGATTAAGCTAAGGGGAACAATATTTGTGAAGGAATTTCTCATGAATCAATCAATTCAAAGTTCAAAAAAATTAAGAACCCTAAAATGGCCAAATTTAAAAAATCGAAACCTAAGCAAATCAATACCATTTTAAGTGAAACAAAGCTTCGAATCACACTCACCGGAGCTTAAGGAGAAGAAAGAGACCGGCGGTGTCGAAAATGGTGTCCTGAATCACGTCGATCGACGTTAGCTTCCACTTTCGGCTTTTCGGCCAAAAATAAGCTTTCCAACGCCGGAAACAGCTGCAGCAGGCGACGGGGAAGGCTGGGGAAGGAGGTGACACGCCGGGAGGCACACCGACAGCAAGAAAACAGCGGCAGTGATCGGAACGGTGATGGGAGCGTTCGAGAATGTTGAAGAAGGGAGAATGGCAATATTGTAAATAAATCAAACTTTATATTTTTGTTTAATATTAAATGTATATATGTATATATATATATACTTTACACTATATATTAAAATAATATAAAATCACACACATTAAATATACACCACACACATATAATTTAATATTTAAAAATTTAATACACCTAAAAATAATTAAATAATATTAAAACTAATTAATAAATAATAAAATATTAGGGTAATTAATTAAACCGTAATTAAATAAATACACATATATATTTTATTTAGTACTTTTAAAATACATATGAGTTCATGCAAATATGGAAATTTATTTAAAATAATTAATAATAAATAATTTACGTGTCAATTTCCCCAGAAAGGCAAGTCTTAGGAAAATTTTACGTAAAGTGCTTAAAATAACATAAAACAATTAAAATTAATTTTTAATTAAATAGCAACTCATGAAATATCATAAATATGTACAAAAATTATTAACACTGCATATCCCGATGCAGTATTAAAATATTTAAAAACACGGGATATTACAATATACTCGAAATATACTTGGTTTATTTTTAGTATATTTCTAGTATATATGTGGTTTATATTGCTATTTTATTTAACATCATGCATCATTTATTTTATGAATGTATGTTTTCTATATAAATGAAGGATATCAATAAAACGTGCTACCTAGTGGGCAGCACTATAACCGAGTACGTACCGGTACGATGATAGAATTTAGGTTATATTACTAACCTATTTGTGGATATTGATTGGATTGATTTATTTGATGTGTGATGTGATTTAAGAGTGTGATTGCTGGAGCTCGATTGACCAAGGGTCTTGGGCCCAATCATACTAACAATCAGACTGCTGGAGCTCGGTTGACTTAGTATCTCAGGGCCAGTCTACTGTCCAAATGGAACAGGTGAATTTATTTGGAATAAGTGAGCCTGTATGGCTAGAGTGTTGTCTAATACTGTTTGAGGTTGCGATTTTCTAGGGTTTTATTTGATCCTTCATAATCAGATATTATTTTCAGTATATAGATAAAATGATTTTTGATGCATTTATGTGTTTTTGCCTGTATATGTATTTATATATATACTATTGAATGTGTGCATTTGTCATTTAGTTATGCATGTATATATATATTATAACAATTCAGTTAGTGAGGTCTGACGCCCCTCCGTTGACTATTTTTAAAGAGAGTCTTCATCTTCAGACCTCAATACCAAAACCTTATGCCGGATTTCTTCTGCCCCCGGCTTTACTATGTAATCTGTTTACTTGATTTTATTTTATAATCTAGACACTGCAGTAGTTGTAGTCGGTTGTGAGATTTATGTACTACGTTTGTATAAGATATGAATTTTAAAGATTTGAACTGAGATTGTATTAAAAGATTATATATATATATGAGATGGATTTATGTTATTAAATCAGTGGATTATTATTATTACTTATGAGATTTTAATTTATGCTGTGAAATATTTTATTTATGTTGTTATTATTGCATGCTTTTATTTTATTTTAAAGACTTGCTACGGGTTCCGGATTCGAAAGAATTCCCATTCCCTAGCGCCAGTCATGGCCCCCTATTTTGGGTCGTGACAAAGTTGGTATCAGAGCAGAGTTCTGTGTCAAGGCCTTAGTTGTGTGAGTTGTGGCCTTAGTTTTCAATGTTGTGTTTTCTTTCAAAACTACTACAGTGAATTAGGTTCAAGTATGTCTTGATGAGTATTCCTTGATTTAGTTTTCTGCGTTATCCTCCATTGTCTATTTTATCTGAACTCTTCTGTTTATCTTTTCAGAATGAGGAGGCAAGCGTGTGTCGCTCCATCGGTCGTTGAGGTCGAGGATGATGAGTCCTTCTAGGACGAGGTTTTACCTCCTGAGCCGCCAGTTAAATGCAAAGGTCATAGAAAAGGTAGACCTCGAGGAACGGCAGGTCACCGTAGACAGAGAGAGATACAAGATGAGGAGCCTGTAGAGCCTGAGTACGAGGATATTCTTGTACCTCCAGTTGTTCCACTTGTTCAGCCTGCCTATCAGTAGGGTATGTCTGACCCTGAGGCAGCTCTGTTTTATGCCAGAGTTGGCAGGATCACTTTTGATGGGACTTTTGATCCTTTAGACTTTCTGCATGCGATCGAGACTAGGACTCGAACTACTCACACCGAGTACCAGCGGATTATGATAGTCGAGCTATCAGTTGAGGGACTAGCCCTAGATTGGTTCATTCAGGTGATCTAGCCTTATATGTTAACGATGACCTGGGCTCAGTTCAGAGAGCGATTTATGAGGAGATTTTGCCCAGAGCCACTTCGTATGAGTTATCATCTCCAATTGACTAGTATTTCTTGCGGTGACCGATCTATTGAGGAGTACACTTGAGAGTTCCTCCGACTTGGTAGATATGCAGAGGATCTGATGCGAGACCAGTACTTCACAGTTATTACCTACGTCATTGGATTGGGTTCTGCATTTGTTGGTATGCCTAAAGCGGGCCTTACTCTGGAGTCGATTATTGAGTTGGCCAAGGAGATTGAGCTGAGGCTAGTTAGGCGGGGAGCTATGCCTGATTATTACCAGTTGGGTGTTCAGTCAGGTGGATTTCAAACTACTCCGTATTCAAGTTTTCAGATTGGATCGAGTAGTCAGCAGAGAGGTCCAACTCAGCAGAGTCAGAAACAGCAGCAGCGGATACATCGAAGTAGTAGACATGGTCATGGAGGTCAGCGTAAACCATTCAGACTCAAGTCAGGTGCTTCAAGCAACAGCAGTGGACGTACTTCTGGGTCAACTGCCAATGTTTGCTAGACCTGCGGCAGAGTCCATCAGGGACCATGTTACATGACACCGTTGACATGCTTCAGATGCGGGCAGACAGGACATTATGCCATATCGTGTCCTTATTCCGGGTATCAGCAGCCTCAAATTTCGTGATTTCCACAATAGTCGATTGCTAGTGCTGCACCCGTTCCTTTTCAGTTGCCTTCGGCCTAGCATCAGAGTTTTACTCAGCTTGTTCCCCAGCAGGGTTGTGGTAGAGGTGCCAAAGGTGTTGGCCAAGCTTCTACTAGCCAGCAGGGAGGTCGAGGATAGGCCAGAGTTTTTTATCTTACTCAACAAGATGCTCAGGCATTTAATGCAGTCATGGCAGGTATTGTCTCTGTCTGTTACCTGGATGCATGGGTTTTGTTTGATCTGGATGTCACGTATTTATTCATTTCTCATGTTTTTGCTTCCAAGTCTTGTTGGTAAACTTTGAGGATGGCTTTTCCTTTGTTTGTTGCCACTCCTTTGAGTGATTCTTTGGACACAGATATTGTTCTTTCTGGTTGTCCAATTCTCATGGGAGATAGAGAATTATCTGTTGATTTGATTATATTGGATATGATAGAGTTTGATGTTATTCTGGGTATGGACTGGTTATCTCAGCACTATACATGGTGGATTGTCGGAGTAAGGAGGTGGCTTTCAGAATTCCTGATAAAAAAGAATTTAATTTTGTGGGTGATATGAGTTCAGCACCTCAGAATCTTATTTCTGCTAATACGGCTAGGAAGTTACTGAGGAAAGGTTGTCAGGGATATTTAGCATTGGTCAAGGATACTTCAGTGGAGAAGTTGTCACTTACAGATTTTCTGTTGCCTGTGAGTTTTCTGATGTTTTTCTTGAGGAGTTACCAAGTTTACCACCTCACAGAGAGATTGAGTTCTGTATAGATATGGTTCTGGTGATGTCTTTTGGTTTGACTAATGCACCAACGGCTTTTATGGACCTGATGAATAGGGTATTCAGACCGTATGTGGATCAGTTTATGGTAGTCTTCATCAATGATATACTAGTTTATTCGAGGAGTATGGAGGAGCATGTATATCACTTGAGGACTATACTACAGACACTAAGAGATCATCAGCTTTATGCTAAATTCTTGAAGTGTGATTTCTAGATGGAGAGTGTTTCTTTTCTTAGACATGTGGTGTCTAAAGAAAGTATCCAGGTTGATCCATAGAAGATTGAGGCAGTGTCTGAGTGGCCTAGACCGACTTCTGTTACTTAGATTCAGAGTTTTCTGGGTTTAGCCGGGTATTATAGGCGGTTAATGTTGAATTTTTCTAGAATTATAGCCCCTATGACTCGCTTGACTCAGAAGAATGTTAGATTTGAGTGGTCAGAAGCTTGTAAGACTAGTTTTCAGTTGTTAAAGGAGAAGTTGACCACAGCTCTAGTGTTAACTTTGCCTAATAGTGTGGATAAGTTCACAATTTATTGTGATGCCTCTAGAGTTGGCCTTGGTTGTGTGTTGATGCGAAATGGTAGTGTGATAGCCTATGCTTCCAGGCAGTTGAAGAAGCATGAGCAGAACTATCCTACATATGACCTAGAGATGGCTGTAGTGATCTTTGCTCTCAAGATCTGGAGACATTATTTGTACGGGGTGACTTATGAGATTTTTACTGATCATAAGAGCCTTAAGTACATTTTCCAGCAGAGAGATCTGAATCTGAGGCAGAGGAGATGGTTGGAACTATTGAAAGATTATGACTGTGAGATTTTGTATCATCCGGGTGTAATATCCCGTGTTTTTAAAATAGTTTTACATAGTACCGGGATATGCAGTGTTAATGATTTCTGTATTTTATATGATTTTTTTACAAGTTGATATGTATTTTAGACCTATTTTAATTATTGTGTATTATTTTCAATGCTTTACGTAAAATTTTCCCGGGACTTGCATTTTTGGGGAAATTTTCACTTAAACAATGTATTATTAATTATTTTAAATGTATTTACGGACTTGCATGAACTCATACGTATTTTTAAATTATTAAATAAAGCCTGTGTGTGTATAATTATTTAATTAGGGTTAATTGTGTTTTTAATTGAAATTAATTGGATAATTGAGTTTAATTATTAATATTATTGATAAATATGTTGAGAAAATTAATTTTGGATAATTGTATGATTTTTGGTGAATTTTTGAAGTAATTTAAGTATATTTATATATATAGGGGTATTTTGGTAATTTTACCCTAAATTGTCTAAAAATGTAATTTAATTGGTTTTAATAGTTATTTAAGGTATAAAAATGATTTCTATAAATTATTTGGTATTTTTAACTAATTAAAACTATTTTTCGTGAATTATTTTCAATTATATATATAATATACGGTTTTTCAAATAAAATAAGTTTTTATCGATTTTTACAGTGTTTTAAGGTTAATTACATAATTTCTACCTATAATATGTATTTCTGTGATTTAAGGATATTTTTGGTATATCTGGAATATTTTTGTGTTGTGGACCCCGGTCGGTAGATTGTAGTCTGGAGTCCGACCGAGGGGTTGTGGTTGAGTGTGGTGTTTATTTTCGAAGTGTGTTTCTTTGCAGGGTCGGCTCTACTCTTTTGAGTAGAGAGATGTCCGTTTTACAGGGGAGGTTCTGTCGGATTTTCGGTAGAATTCTCGTAAAACGTGATATCCAGTCGAACCCTAAATTCCGATTCTGTGTTTAATACTCTAGATTGAATTCTAGGATTTCTGTTAGGTTTATTCTGATGTCGATTATTTATTACTTGTTTAGTTGCACCGAGACCGAGGGCTAGTGGTCCAGGCCCGTCGGACCTGTCTCGTGGAGCGCACTAGGTGAGTTACTGTACTATGTATACATGCTTAGGATGCATGATTTAGAAATATATGTTTTACTTTGATTAAAATGCATAAATAATGTGATTTGTATTTAAGTATATTTTGGTATATAATAAATTATATACATGTTTTATTAATAAAATATATTTAAAATGTTTTTAAATATATTTTTAATTTAATTTGTGATTTGATTGGATTTATTTGACATATATATACTCGAAATATACCTGGTTTACTTTTGGTATATTTCCGGTATATATATGGTTTATGTTGTATTTTATTGAACGTCATGCATCATTTATTTTTGTGAATGAATGTTTTATATTTAATGATGAAGGATATCAATAGAACGTGCTACCTAGTGGGCAGCACTAGGACCGAGTACGTACCGGTACGCCTATAGTATTTAGGCTATATTACTAATTATGTGTGGATATTGATTTATTATGATTATTGATATGTGAGATGTGATTTGGGTGTGATTGCTGGAGCTCGGTTGACCAAGTGTCTCGGGCCAATCACACTGGCAGTCAGACTGCTGGAGCTCGGTTGACTTAGTGTCTCGGGGCCAGTCTACTGTCCAAATGGATTAAGTGGATATATTTGGAATAAGTGAGCCTGTATGGCCAGAGTGTTGTTTAACACTATTATTCTGAGGTTGCGATATTCTAGGATTCTATATAATCCTTCATAAAAGATGATTTTCAGATAAAATATATAAAAATGATTTTTATTGCATCTGTGTGCAATTGCCTGTATATATGCATATTATATATATACTATTTATTGTATGCATTATCACTTAGTGTGTATGTATATATATTATAGTAATTCACTCAGTGAGGTCTGACTCCCCTCCGTTGACTATTTTTCAGGAGAGTCAACTTCTTCAGACCTCAGTAGCAGGTCGATACGCCGGATTTCTTCCGCCCCGGCTTCTTTGTGTAAATTATCTACTTGAGTCTTATTTATTTTATCTAGACACTGCAGTAGTCGTGAATTAAAGTATTGGATTTTATGTATTTTATTTTAAAGAGATGTATTATATTGAAACTGGATTTGTATAAAAGATTATGTATCTATGAGATGAATTTGATTTAAATCCAGTTGATGTGAATAACATTATGATATTATGATTTTTATTTCCGCTGCATATTATATGATTATTGTTATTATTGCATACTTTATTTTATTTTTAGGCTTGCTACGGGTTCCGGATTCGAAAGAATTCCCGTTCCCTAGCGCCGGTCATGGCCCCTGTTTTGGGTCGTGACAAAGTTGGTATCAGAGCGGAGTTCTGTGTCAGGGCTTAGTTATGTGAGTTGTGGCCCTAGTTTTTGAGTTGTGTTTTCTGTTGAACTACTGCAGTGTATTAAGTTCGAGTATGTCTTGATAAGTATTCCTTGCTGTAGTTTTCAGCTGTAATATCCCGTGTTTTTAAAATATTTTTACACAGTACCGGGATATGCAGTGTCAACGATTTCTGTATTTTATATGATATTTTTACGAGTTGATATGTATTTTAGACCTATTTTAATTACTGTGTTTTATATACAGTGTTTTACGTAAAATTTTCCCGGGACTTGCATTTTCGGGGAAATTTTCACGTAAATAATTTATTATTAATTATTTTAGATGTATTCACGGGTTTGCATGAACTCATACATATTTTTAAATTATTAAATAAAGTCTGTGTGTGTATATTTATTTAATTAGGGTTTATTATTACCCTAATATTTATATTAAGTATTTAATTGTTTTAATTGTTATTTAATTAATTTTATTTAGTATAAATTATTAAAATATTAATATTTTAATGTGTGTGGTGTATATTTGATGTGTGGTAATTTAATATTATTTTAATATATAGTATAAAGTATATATATATACATATATTTGTCAAAATCAAAAGAATTGGAAAATTATCATTTTGCCCCCGCGAGTCTCCTTCTTCCCCGATCACGACCTCCCTCACCGTTCCGGTCGCTGCCGTGCCGTTCCTTCACCGTGGGGTGTGCCGTCCGGTGTGCCACCATCTTCCCCGACCAGTTTCGCCACCTGTGGAGGCCGTTTCCGGCGTCGGGAGAGTGATTTTGGCCGGAGAAGTCGAAAATCAACTCACCGTCGATCACGCCGATTCCGGCCACCGTTTTCGACACCGCCAGTCTCTTTCTTCTCCTTGAGCTCCGGTTGAGTGTTATTCTAGCTTTGGTTTGAGTTGAATTGGTCTAGAATTGGTTAGGTTTCGAATTTTTGAATTCGGCCTATTAGGGTTTTTGATTTTTTTCGAATTGTTCTTGATTGATTCATGCTTAATTCCTTCACAAATGTTGTTCCTAGTAGCTTAATCTACATGTATGAATTTTTGTGGAATTTTTGGAGATTGTTTGGATTTTTGGGTTATTTTTGAATATTTTAATATTATTTTCTAATTTTCGGAAATTAATTATTTAAATTATGAAATTGGAGTTTTTGGATAAATTGAGTGTTGAAATGAATTATAGGAATTTATTTGGAATTTTTATGAATTTCTAAGTATTTATTTTGAATTAATTGAGTTTATGTAATTTTTGGGAAAATTAGGTTTAATGTGTTTTTATTTGAAATTAAATGGATAATTGAGTTTAAATATTGATATTATGATAAATATGTTGAGAAAATTAATTTTGGATAATTGTATGATTTTTGGTGAATTTTTGAAGTAATTTAGGTATATTTATATATATAGGGGTATTTTGGTAATTTTACCCTAAATTGTCTAAAAATGTAATTTAATTGGTTTTAATAGTTATTTAAGGTATAAAAATGATTTTTACAAATTATTTGGTATTTTTAACTAATTAAAACTATTTTTTCGTGAATTATTTTCAATTATATATAATATACGATTTTTCTAATAAAATGAGTTTTAATCGGTTTTTATAGTGTTTCAAGGTTAATTATGTAATTTTTACCTATAAAATGTATTTCTGTGATTTAAGGATATTTTCGGTATATCTGGAATTATTCTGTATTTGTGGACCCCGGTCGGTGGACTGTAGTTTGGAGTCCGACCGTGGGATTTTGATTGTGTTGAGCTTGTATTTCGAAGTGTGTTTTTCTTTGCAGGGTCGGCTCTACTCTTTTGAGTAGAGAGATGTCCGTTTTACAGGGGAGGGTTCTGTCAAATTTTCGATAGAATTCTCGTAAACGTGATATCCAGTCGAACCCTAATTTCTAATTCTGTTTCTGTATTTTAAATACTCTAGATTGAATTCTAGGATTTCTATTAGGGTTTATCTGATGTCGATTAATTATTTCATGTTTAGTTGCGTCGAGACCGAGGGCTAGTGGACCAGGCCCGTCGGACCTGTCTCGTGGAGCGCATTAGGGTGAGTTACTATATTATATATATATGCTTAGGATGCATGTTTAGAAAGTGCATGTTTTATTTTAACTGAATATGCATAAATAATGTGATTTATATTCAAGTATATTTTTGGTATAATTTTTGGTATATAATAAATTATATACATGTTTTATTAATAAAATATATTTAAAATGTTTTTAAATATAATTTTAGTTTAATTCATAATTTGATTGGATTTATTTGACATATATATATACTCAAAATATACCTGGTTTATGTTTGGTATATTTTCGATATATATATGGTTATATTGTTGATTTATTTACATTCATGCATCATTTATTGTGAATGAATGATTTATATTATTAATTGAAGGATATCTATAGAACGTGCTACCTAGTGGGCAGCACTAGGACCGAGTACGTACCGGTACGCCTATAGTATTTAGGCTATTATACTAACTTATTTGTGGATATTGATTTGATGTGATTATTGATATATGTGAGATGTGGTTTTGGGTGTGATTGTTGGAGCTCGGTTGACCAAGTGTCTCGGGGCCAATCACACTGGCAGTCAGACTGCTGGAGCTCGGTTGACTTAGTGTCTCGGGGCCAGTCTACTATCCAAATGGAATTAAGTGGATATATTTGGATTCAGTTGAGCCTGTATGGCCAGAGTGTTGTTTAGCACTATTATTTTTGAGGTTGCGATATTCTAGGGTTCTATATAATCCTTCATAAAAGATAATTTTCAGATAAAATATATAAAAACGATTTTTCTGCATCTGTATGAATTAGCCTGTATATATACATATTAGACATGTATTATTGACTGTATGCATAGTCATTTAGAGTGTATGTATATATACTATAGTAATTCACTCAGTGAGGTCTGACTCCCCTCCGTTGACTATTTTTCAGGAGAGTCAACTTCCTCAGACCTCAGTAACAGGTCGATACGCCGGATTTCTTCCGCCCCGGCTTCTTTATGTAAATTATCTACTTGAGTCTTATTTATTTTATCTAGACACTGCAGTAGTTGTAAATTACAGTATTGGATTTCATGTATTTTGTTTTAAAGAGATGTATTGTATTGAACTGGATTTGTATTAAAGAGTTATATATATATGAGATGAGATTTGATTTAAATCCAGTTGATGGATTATTATTTAAGATTTTTATTTCCGCTGCATACATATTATATTGTTACTGTTACGATGGCATGATTTATTTTATTTTTAGGCTTGCTACGGGTTCCGGATTCGAAAGAATTCCCGTTCCCTAGCGCCGGTCATGGCCCCTGTTTTGGGTCGTGACAAAGTTGGTATCAGAGCGAAGTTGGTATCAGAGCGGAGTTCTGTGTCAGGGCTTAGTTATGTGAGTTGTGGCCCTAGTTTTTAAGTTGTGTTTTCTGTTGGACTACTGCAGTGTATTAGGTTCGAGTATGTCTTGATAAGTATTCCTTGCTGTAGTTTTCAGCGTTATTCCTCCGTTGTCTGTTTTGTCTGAATTTTTCCGTTTGTCTTTTCAGAATGAGGAGCCGAGCGCGTGTCGCTCCACCGGTCGTTGAGGCCGAGGATGATGAGTCTTTTCAGGATGAGGTTTTACCTCCTGAGCAGCCAGTTAGACGTAGAGGTCGTGGCAGAGGTAGACCTCGAGGAGTGGCAGGTCGCCGTAGGCAGAGAGAGTTACAGGACGAGGAGCCTGTTGAGCCTGAATTTGATGTTCCTGTTCCTCCTGTTGTTCAGCCTGTTCAGCCTGCCTATCAGCAGGGTATGTCTGACCCTGAGGCAGCTTTGTTCTATACCAGAGTTGGCAGGATTGCTTTCGATGGTATTTCTGATCCATTAGAGTTTCTGCATGCGATTGAGACTAGGACTCGGACTGCTCATACCGAGTACCAGCGGATCATGATTGTCGAGTTGTCTGTGGAGGGACCCAGCCTTGGATTGGTTTATTTAGATGATCCAGCCTTATATGATGACGATGACATGGGCTCAGTTTCGAGAGCGGTTTATGAGGAGATTTTGTCCAGAGCCTCTTCGTTTGAGTTATCGTCTCCGCTTGACCAGTATTTCTCGTGGAGATCGATCAGTAGAGGAGTATACCAGAGAGTTTCTTCGTTTGGGTAGATATGCTGAGGATCTGATGCGAGATCAGTATTTCGCTGTTACTACCTATGTTACTGGTTTGGGTTCAGCTTTTGCTGGTATGCCTACATCAGGTCTTACTCTGGAGTCTGTGATTGAGCTAGCTAAGGAGATTGAGCTGAGGTTAGTTAGGCAGGGAGCGATGCCTGATTATTACCAGTTGGGAGTTCAGTCGAGTGGATTGCAGGCTACTCCATATTCGAGTTTTCATGTTGGTTCAAGTAGTCAGCAGCGAGGTTCGACTCAGCAGAGTCAGAGACAGCAGCAGCGAGTGCATCGGAGCAGTAGACATGGCCGTGGAGGTCAGCGTAGATCGTTTAGATTTGGGTCAGGTGCTTCGAGCAGTAGCAGTGGTCGTAGTTCTGGATCAGCGGCCAGTGTTTGTCAGACTTGTGGTAGAGTCCATCAGGGACCCGTGTTATCTGACACCATTGACATGTTTCAAATGCGGGCAGACAGGACATTTTGCTAGATCATGTCCTTATTCCGGGTATCAGCAGCAGATTCCGCGATTCCCACAGCAGTCGATTGCTAGTGCAGCACCTATGCCAATTCAGTTACCACCAGCCCAGCATCAGAGTTCTACTCAGTTTGTTCCACAGCAGAGTCGTGGTAGAGGTACTAGAGGAGGTGCCAGAGGTGTCGGCCAGGCTTCTACCAGTCAGCAGGGAGGTCGAGGTCAGGCGAGAGTCTTCCATCTGACTCAGTAGGATGCTTAGGCATCTAATGCAGTCGTGGCAGGTATTCTTTTTGTTTGTTACCTGGATGCATTGGTTTTGTTTGATCCGGGTGCCACGCATTCGTTTGTTTCTCCTGTTTTTGCTTCTAAATCTTATTGGCAAGCTTCGAGGATGGCTTTTCCTTTGTCTGTTGCCACTCCTCTGAGCGATTCTTTGGACACCGATATTGTTCTTTCTGGTTGTCCAGTTCTCGTGGGAGATAGAGAATTACCCGCTGATTTGATTTTGTTGGATGTGATGGAGTTTGATGTTATTTTGGGAATGGATTGGTTGTCTCAGCACTTTGCCGTGGTAGATTGCAGGAATAAGGAGGTGATTTTTAGAATTCCTGGTGAAGTAGAATTTAAGTTTGTTGGTGATAGGAGTTCAGCACCTCAGAATCTTATTTCTGTTATTACGGCTAGGAAGTTGTTGAAGAAAGGTTGTCAGGGATTTTTGGCATTGGTCAGGGATACGTCAGTGGAGAAGTTGTCACTCACAGATGTTCCTGTTGCTTGTGAGTTTCCTGATGTTTTTCCCGAGGAGTTGCCAGGTTTACCACCTCACAGAGAGATTGAGTTCTGTATAGATGTGGTTCCAGGTACTACTCCTATATCTATGCCACCCTATCGTATGGCTCCTGCAGAGTTGAGAGAGTTGAAGGAGCAGTTGCAAGAGTTGTTGGATAAAGGTTTTATTAGACCCAGTGTTTCTCCTTGGGGTGCACCAGTCCTGTTTGTGAAGAAGAAGGATGGTACCCTGAGACTGTGCATTGACTATAGAGAGCTGAATAAGGTGACAGTGAAGAATAAGTATCCTCTCCCGAGGATAGATGATTTGTTTGATCAGCTCCAGGGTGCACAATTCTTTTCTAAGGTTGACTTGAGGTCGGGTTATCATCAGCTGCGTATCAGTGAAGCTGATATTCCTAAGACAGCATTCCGCACTAGATATGGCCATTATGAGTTTCTAGTGATGTCTTTTGGTTTGACTAATGCACCAGCAGCTTTTATGGATCTGATGAATAGGGTATTTAGACCGTATGTGGATCAGTTTGTAGTAGTCTTCATTGATGATATACTGGTATATTCGAGGAGTATGGAAGAGCATGTATATCATTTCAGGATTGTACTACAGACACTGAGAGATCATCAGCTTTATGCTAAATTCTCGAAGTGTGATTTCTGGATGGAGAGTGTTTCTTTTCTTGGACACGTAGTGTCTAAAGAAGGTATTCAGGTTGATCCACAGAAGGTTGAGGCAGTGTCTGAATGGCCTAGACCTACTTCTGTTACAGAGATTCGGAGTTTTCTGGGTTTAGCCGGGTATTATAGGCGGTTTGTGCAGGATTTTTCCAGGATAGCAGCCCCTATGACTCGCTTGACTCAGAAGAATGTTAGATTCGAGTGGTCAGAAGCTTGTGAGAATAGTTTTCAGTTGTTGAAAGAGAAGTTGACCACAGCGCCAGTATTAGCTTTGCCTAATAGTGTGGATAAGTTCACAGTTTACTGTGATGCCTCTAGAATTGGTCTTGGTTGTGTGTTGATGCAGAATGGAAGGGTGATAGCCTATGCTTCGAGGCAGTTGAAGAAGCATGAGCAGAATTATCCTACACATGACCTGGAGATGGCTGCAGTGATCTTTGCTCTGAAGATTTGGAGACATTATCTGTACGGGGTGACTTGTGAGATATTTACTGATCACAAGAGCCTTAAGTACATTTTTCAGCAGCGAGATCTGAATTTGAGGCAGAGAAGATGGTTGGAATTGTTGAAGGATTATGATTGCGAGATTCTTTACCATCCGGGTAAGGCTAATGTGGTAGCAGATGCCTTGAGTAGGAAGTCCTCAGGTAGTCTTGCTCACATCAGTGTTGAGAGGAGACCATTGATCCAGGAATTGCATTTGTTGGTGGATCAAGGTCTGATGATGAAGATCAGTAGATCAGGTGGACTGCTAGCTCAGTTTAAAGTACGATCTGTACTAAGGGATAAGATTAAAGCAGCTCAGAGCCGAGATCCTATTCTGGAAGAGCTTGCAGAGAATGTCAGAGCAGGGAAGTTCACTGATTTCACACTCGATGATGATGGTGTGTTGTGGATCAGTGGTAGATTGTGTGTTCCTGATGTGGATGATTTGAGAGAAGAGATCCTAGAGGAAGCACATTCTACAGCTTACAGCGTTCATCCAGGTGTTACTAAGATGTACCACAGTATTAGAGATTTATACTGGTGGGATGGATTGAAGAAGGATGTTGCTGATTATGTTGCTAAGTGCTTGACGTGTCAGCAAGTGAAAGCCAAACATCAGAAGCCTTCTGGGAAGCTTCAGCCTCTTCCTATTCCCGAGTGGAAGTGGGAAAGGATAGCTATGGATTTTGTGGTCGGTTTACCTCGTTCTAAGGATGGATACGATTCCATCTGGGTGATTGTAGACAGATTGACGAAGTCTGCACATTTCTTGCCTGTGAAAGCCACATATTCAGTTGCTAGATTGACGAAGTTGTATGTGAAGCATATTGTGTGCCTTCATGGAGTACCTGTGTCCATTGTGTCAGATAGAGGTTCGGTGTTTACTTCTCGTTTCTGGCAGAAGTTGAAAGAAGCGATGGGCACTAGGTTGGATTTCAGTACTGCTTTTCATCCTCAGACAGATGGTCAGTCTGAGAGGACGATCCAGACACTGGAAGATATGTTGAGGATGTGTGTCCTGGATTTGGGAGGTAGCTGGGATGATCATTTGTCGCTTGTTCAGTTTGCATATAATAACAGCTACCATAGCAGTATTGGCATGGCACCATATGAAGCATTGTATGGAAGGAAGTGTAGATCCCCGTTGAGTTGGGATGAGATTGGTGAGAGAGTTTTGACTGGACCAGAGATGGTTCAGGATGCTGCAGAGAAAGTTGCCTTGATTAAGCGGAGATTAGAGACCGCAGTTAGCCAGCAGAAGAGTTATGCGGATCCTAGGCGCAGAGATGTGGAGTTTCAGGTTGGAGATTTCATTTTTCTGAAAGTATCTCCGATGAAGGGTGTGATGAGATTTGGCAGGAAGGGTAAGTTAGCACCGAGATACATTGGACCGTTTGAGATTCTGGAGAGAATTGGCACTGTTGCATATCGGTTGGATTTGCCTCCGAGTATGTCACAAGTGCATCCAGTATTTCATATCTCGATGTTGAGGAAGTATATTTCAGATCCTTCACATGTGTTGCAGCCCGACAGTGTGGAAGTGAATGAAGATTTGACGTTTGTAGAAGAACCTGTGGCGATCGTTGATTTTCAAGTTCGACAGTTGCGATCGAAGCAGATTCCGATGGTCAAGGTTTTGTGGCGTAGCGACAGAGTTGAAGAGCATACGTGGGAGACTGAAGCTGAGATGCGAGCTTCTTACCCGTATCTCTTTCCTTCTTGATCTTATCTTTTAGAATTCGAGGACGAATTCCTATAAGGGGGGAAGACTGTAATATCCCGTGTTTTTAAAATATTTTTACACAGTACCGGGATATGCAGTGTCAACGATTTCTGTATTTTATATGATATTTTTACGAGTTGATATGTATTTTAGACCTATTTTAATTATTGTGTTTTATATACAGTGTTTTACGTAAAATTTTCCCGAGACTTGCATTTTCGGGGAAATTTTCACGTAAACAATTTATTATTAATTATTTTAGATGTATTCACGGGTTTTCATGAACTCATACATATTTTTAAATTATTAAATAAAGCCTGTGTGTGTATATTTATTTAATTAGGGTTTATTATTACCCTAATATTTTATTAAGTATTTAATTGTTTTAATTGTTATTTAATTAATTTTATTTAGTATAAATTATTAAAATATTAATATTTTAATGTGTGTGGTGTATATTTGATGTGTGTAATTTAATATTATTTTAATATATAGTATAAAGTATATATATATACATATATTTGTCAAAAATCAAAAGAATTGGAAAATTACCATTTTGCCCCCGCGAGTCTCCTTCTTCCCCGATCACCCTCCCTCACCGTTCCGGTCGCTGCCGTGCCGTTCCTTCACCGTGGGTGTGCCGTCCGGTGTGCCACCATCTTCCCCGACCAGTTTTGCCACCTGTGGAGGCCGTTTCCGGCGTCGGGAGAGTGATTTTGGCCGGAGAAGCCGAAAATCAACTCACCGTCGATCACGCCGATTCCGGCCACCGTTTTCGACACCACCAGTCTCTTTCTTCTCCTTGAGCTCCGGTGAGTGTTATTCTAGCTTTGGTTTGAGTTGAATTGGTCTAGAATTGGTTAGGTTTCGAATTTTTGAATTCGGCCTATTAGGGTTTTTGATTTTTTTCGAATTGTTCTTGATTGATTCATGCTTAATTCCTTCACAAATATTGTTCCTAGTAGCTTAATCTACATGTATGAATTTTTGTGGAATTTTTGGAGATTGTTTGGATTTTTGGGTATTTTTGAATATTTTAATATTATTTTCTAATTTTCGGAAATTAATTATTTAAATTATGAAATTGGAGTTTTTGGATAAATTGAGTGTTGAAATGAATTATAGGAATTTATTTGGAATTTTTATGAATTTCTAAGTATTTATTTTGAATTAATTGAGTTTATGTAATTTTGGGAAAATTAGGTTAAATGTGTTTTTATTTGAAATTAAATGGATAATTGAGTTTAAATATTGATATTATTGATAAATATGTTGAGAAAATTAATTTTGGATAATTGTATGATTTTTGGTGAATTTTTGAAGTAATTTAGGTATATTTATATATATAGGGGTATTTTGGTAATTTTACCCTAAATTGTCTAAAAATGTAATTTAATTGGTTTTAATAGTTATTTAAGGTATAAAAATGATTTTTACAAATTATTTGGTATTTTTAACTAATTAAAACTATTTTTTCGTGAATTATTTTCAATTATATATAATATACGGTTTTTCTAATAAAATGAGTTTTAATCGGTTTTTATAGTGTTTCAAGGTTAATTATGTAATTTTTACCTATAAAATGTATTTCTGTGATTTAAGGATATTTTCGGTATATCTGGAATTATTCTGTGTTTGTGGACCCCGGTCGGTGGACTGTAGTTTGGAGTCCGACCGTGGGATTTTGATTGTGTTGAGCTTGTATTTCGAAGTGTGTTTCTTTGCAGGGTCGGCTCTACTCTTTTGAGTAGAGAGATGTCCGTTTTACAGGGGAGGTCCTGCCGAATTTTTGGTAGAATTCTCGTAAAACGTGATATCCAGTCGAACCCTAATTTCTAATTCTGTTTCTGTATTTTAAATACTCTAGATTGAATTCTAGGATTTCTATTAGGGTTTATCTGATGTCGATTAATTATTTCTTGTTTAGTTGCGTCGAGACCGAGGGCTAGTGGACCAGGCCCGTCGGACCTGTCTCGTGGAGCGCATTAGGTGAGTTACTATATTATATATATATGCTTAGGATGCATGATTTAGAAAGTGCATGTTTTATTTTAACTGAATATGCATAAATAATGTGATTTATATTCAAGTATATTTTTGGTATATTTTTGGTATATAATAAATTATATACATGTTTTATTAATAAAATATATTTAAAATGTTTTTAAATATAATTTTAGTTTAATTCATAATTTGATTGGATTTATTTGACATATATATATACTCAAAATATACCTGGTTTATGTTTGGTATATTTTCGATATATATATGGTTTATATTGTTGATTTATTTACATTCATGCATCATTTATTGTGAATGAATGATTTATATTATTAATGAAGGATATCTATAGAACGTGCTACCTAGTGGGCAGCACTAGGACCGAGTACGTACCGGTACGCCTATAGTATTTAGGCTATTATACTAACTTATTTGTGGATATTGATTTGATGTGATTATTGATATATGTGAGATGTGGTTTTGGGTGTGATTGCTGGAGCTCGGTTGACCAAGTGTCTCGGGGCCAATCACACTGGCAGTCAGACTGCTGGAGCTCGGTTGACTTAGTGTCTCGGGGCCAGTCTACTGTCCAAATGGATTAAGTGGATATATTTGGATTCAGTGAGCCTGTATGGCCAGAGTGTTGTTTAGCACTATTATTTTTGAGGTTGCGATATTCTAGGGTTCTATATAATCCTTCATAAAAGATAATTTTCAGATAAAATATATAAAAACGATTTTTCTGCATCTGTATGAATTGCCTGTATATATACATATTAGACATGTATTATTGACTGTATGCATAGTCATTTAGAGTGTATGTATATATACTATAGTAATTCACTCAGTGAGGTCTGACTCCCCTCCGTTGACTATTTTTCAGGAGAGTCAACTTCCTCAGACCTCAGTAACAGGTCGATACGCCGGATTTCTTCCGCCCCGGCTTCTTTATGTAAATTATCTACTTGAGTCTTATTTATTTTATCTAGACACTGCAGTAGTTGTAAATTACAGTATTGGATTTCATGTATTTTGTTTTAAAGAGATGTATTGTATTGAACTGGATTTGTATTAAAGAGTTATATATATATGAGATGAGATTTGATTTAAATCCAGTTGATGGATTATTATTTAAGATTTTTATTTCCGCTGCATACATATTATATTGTTACTGTTACGATGGCATGATTTATTTTATTTTTAGGCTTGCTACGGGTTCCGGATTCGAAAGAATTCCCGTTCCCTAGCGCCGGTCATGGCCCCTGTTTTGGGTCGTGACATCAGCGTTATTCCTCCGTTGTCTGTTTTGTCTGAATCTTTTCATTTGTGTTTTCAGTATGAGGAGGCGAGCGCGTGTCGCTCCACCGGTCATTGAGGCCGAGGATGATGAGTCTTTTCAGGATGAGGTTTTACCTCCTGAGCCGCCAGTTAGACGTAGAGGTCATGGCAGAGGTAGACCTCGAGGAGCGGCAGGTCACCGTAGGCAGAGAGAGTTACAGGACGAGGAGCCTGTTGAGCCTAAATTTGATGTTCCTGTTCCTCCTGTTGTTCAGCCTGTTCAGCCTGCCTATCAGCAGGGTATGTCTGACCCTGAGGCAGCTTTGTTCTATGCCCGAGTTGGCAGGATTGCTTTCGATGGTACTTCTGATCCATTAGATTTTCTGCATGCGATTGAGACTAGGACTCGGACTGCTCATACCGAGTACCAGCAGATCATGATCGTTGAGTTATCTGTTGAGGGACCAGCCTTAGATTAGTTTATTCAGATGATCCAGCCCTATATGATGACGATGACCTGGGCTCAGTTTCGAGAGCGATTCATGAGGAGATTTTGTCCAGAGCCTCTTCGTTTGAGCTATCGTCTCCGTTTGACCAGTATTTCGATCAGTAGAGGGGTATACCCGAGAGTTTCTTCGTCTGGGTAGATATGCTGAGGATCTGATGCGAGATCAATATTTTACAGTTACTACGTATGTTACTGGATTGGGTTCTGCTTTTGCTGGTATGCCTACAGCAGGTCTTACTCTCGAGTCTGTCATTGAGTTGGCTAAGGAGATTGAGCTGAGGTTAGTTAGGCAAGGAGCGATGCCTGATTACTACCAGCTAGGAGTTCAGTCGAGTGGATTGCAGGCTACTCCGTATTCGAGTTTTCATGTTGGTTCGAGTAGTCAGCAGCGAGGTCCGACTCAGCAGAGTCAGAGACAGCAGCAGCGAGTGCATCGGAGCAGTAGACATGGCCGTGGAGGTCAGCGTAGATCGTTCAGATTTGGGTCAGGTGCTTCGAGTAGCAGCAGTGGTCGTAGTTCTGGATCAGCGGCCAGTGTTTGCCAGACGTGCGGTAGAGTCCATCAGGGATCGTGTTATCTGACACCATTGACATGCTTCAGATGCGGGCAGACAGGACATTTTGCCAGATCGTGTCCTTATTCTGGGTATCAGCAGCAGCAGATTTCGCGATTCCCACAGCAGTCGATTGCTAGTGCTGCACCCGTGCCATTTCAGTTACCACCAGCCCAGCATCAGAGTTCTACTCAATTTGTTCCACAGCAGAGTCGTGGTAGAGGTACTAGAGGAGGTGCCAGAGGTGTTGGTCAGGCTTCTACCAGTCAGCAGGGAGGTCGAGGTCAGGCCAGAGTTTTCCATCTGACTCAGCTAGATGCTCAGGCATCTAATGCAGTCGTGGCAGGTATTGTTTCTGTTTGTTACCTGGATGCATGGGTTTTGTTTGATCCGGGTGCCACGCATTCGTTCATTTCTCCTGTTTTTGCTTCTAAATCTTGTTGGCAAGCTTCGAGGATGGCTTTTCCTTTGTCTGTTGCCACTCCTCTGAGCGATTCTTTGGACACCGATATTGTTCTTTCTGGTTGTCCAGTTCTCGTGGGAGATAGAGAATTACCCGTTGATTTGATTTTGTTGGATGTGATAGAGTTTGATGTTATTTTGGGAATGGATTGGTTGTCTCAGCACTTCGCCGTGGTAGATTGCAGGAATAAGGAGGTGACTTTTAGAATTCCTGGTAAAGAAGAATTTAAGTTTGTTGGTGATAGGAGTTCAGCACCTCAGAATCTTATTTCTGCTATTTCAGCTAGGAAGTTATTGAGGAAAGGTTGTCAGGGATATTTGGCATTGGTCAGGGGATACGTCAGTGGAGAAGTTGTCACTCACAAATGTTCCTGTTGCTTGTGAGTTTCCTGATGTTTTTCCCGAGGAGTTGCCAGGTTTACCACCTCATAGAGATATTGAGTTCTGTATTGATGTGGTTCCAGGTACTACTCCTATATCTATGCCACCCTATCGTATGGCTCCTGCAGAGTTGAGAGAGTTGAAGGAGCAATTGCAAGAGTTATTGGATAAAGGTTTTATTAGACCCAGTGTTTCTCCTTGGGGTGCACCAGTCCTGTTTGTGAAGAAGAAGGATGGTACCCTGAGACTGTGCATTGACTATAGAGAGCTGAATAAGGTGACAGTGAAGAATAAGTATCCTCTCCCGAGGATAGATGATTTGTTTGATCAGCTCCAGGGTGCACAATTCTTTTCTAAGGTTGACTTGAGGTCGGGTTATCATCAGCTGCGGATTAGGGAATCTGATATTCCTAAGACAGCGTTCCGCACTCGATATGGCCATTATGAGTTTCTGGTGATGTCTTTTGGTTTGACTAATGCACCAGCAGCTTTTGTGGATCTGATGAATAGGGTATTCAGACCATATGTGGATCAGTTTGTAGTAGTCTTCATTGATGATATACTGGTATATTCGAGGAGTATGGAAGAGCATGTATATCACTTGAGGATTGTACTACAGACACTGAGAGACCATCAGCTTTATGCTAAATTCTCGAAGTGTGATTTCTGGATGGAGAGTGTTTCTTTTCTTGGACATGTAGTGTCTAAAGAAGGTATTCAGGTTGATCCATAGAAGGTTGAGGCAGTGTCTGAATGGCCTAGACCTACTTCTGTTACAGAGATTCGAAGTTTTCTGGGTTTAGCCGGGTATTATAGGCGGTTTGTGCAAGATTTTTCCAGGATTGCAGCCCCTATGACTCGCTTGACTCAGAAGAATGTTAGATTCGAGTGGTCAGAAGCTTGTGAGAATAGTTTTCAGTTGTTGAAGGAGAAGTTGACCACAGCGCCATTATTAGCTTTGCCTAATAGTGTGGATAAGTTCACAGTTTACTGTGATGCCTCTAGAATTGGTCTTGGTTGTGTGTTGATGCAGAATGGAAGGGTGATAGCCTATGCTTTGAGGCAGTTGAAGAAGCATGAGCAGAACTATCCTACACATGACTTGGAGATGGCTGCAGTGATCTTTGCTTTGAAGATTTGGAGACATTATTTGTACGGGGTGACTTGTGAGATATTTATTGACTTGTGGTAGATTGTGTGTTCCTGATGTGGATGATTTGAGAGAAGAGATCCTAGAGGAAGCACATTCTACAGCTTACAGCGTTCATCCAGGTGTTACTAAGATGTACCACAGTATTAGAGATTTATACTGGTGGGATGGATTGAAGAAGGATGTTGCTGATTATGTTGCTAAGTGCTTGACGTGTCAGCAAGTGAAAGCCAAACATCAGAAGCCTTCTGGGAAGCTTCAGCCTCTTCCTATTCCCGAGTGGAAGTGGGAAAGGATAGCTATGGATTTTGTGGTCGGTTTACCTCGTTCGAAGGATGGATACGATTCCATCTGGGTGATTGTAGACAGATTGACGAAGTCCGCACATTTCTTGCCTGTGAAAGCCACATATTCAGTTGCTAGATTGGCGAAGTTGTATATGAAGCATATTGTGTGCCTTCATGGAGTACCTGTGTCCATTGTGTCAGATAGAGGTTCGGTGTTTACTTCTCGTTTTTGGCAAAAGTTGCAGGAAGCGATGGGCACTAGGTTGGATTTCAGTACTGCTTTTCATCCTCAGACAGATGGCCAGTCTGAGAGGACGATCCAGACACTGGAAGATATGTTGAGGATGTGTGTCTTGGATTTGGGAGGTAGCTGGGATGATCATTTGTCGCTTGTTGAATTTGCATATAATAACAGCTACCATAGCAGTATTGGCATGGCACCATATGAGGCGTTATATGGAAGGAAGTGTAGATCCCCGTTGAGTTGGGATGAGATTGGTGAGAGAGTTTTGACTGGACCAGAGATGGTTCAGGATGCTGCAGAGAAAGTCGCCGTGATCAAGCGAAGATTAGAGACAGCAGTAAGCAGACAGAAGAGTTATGCGGATCCTAGGCGCAGAGATGTGGAGTTTCAGGTTGGAGATTTCATTTTTCTGAAAGTATCTCCGATGAAGGGTGTGATGAGATTTGGCAGGAAGGGTAAGTTAGCACCGAGATATATTGGACCGTTTGAGATTCTGGAGAGAGTTGGCACTGTTGCATATCGGTTGGATTTGCCTCCGAGTATGTCACAGGTGCATCCAGTATTTCATATCTCGATGTTGAGGAAGTATATTTCAGATTCTTCACACGTGTTGCAACCTGACAGTGTGGAAGTGAGTGAAGATTTGACGTTTGTAGAAGAACCTGTGGCAATCGTTGATTTTCAAGTTCGACAGTTGCGATCGAAGCAGATTCCGATGGTCAAGGTTCTGTGGCGCAGCGATAGAGTTGAGGAGCATACGTGGGAGACTGAAGCTAAGATGCGAGCTTCTTACCCGTATCTCTTCCCTTCTTGATCTTGATTTTCTAGAATTCGAGGACGAATTCTTGTAAGGGGGGAGATTGTAATATCCCGTGTTTTTAAAATAGTTTTACACAGTACCGGGATATACAGTGTTAATGATTTCTATATTTTATATGATATTTTTACGAGTTGATATGTATTTTAGACCTATTTTAATTATTGTGTATTATTTTCAGTGCTTTACGTAAAATTTTCCCGGGACTTACATTTTCGGGGAAATTTTCACTTAAACAATGTATTATTAATTATTTTAAATGTATTTACGGACTTGCATGAACTCATACGTATTTTTAAATTATTAAATAAAGCCTGTGTGTGTATAATTATTTAATTAGGGTTAATTGTGTTTTTAATTGAAATTAATTGGATAATTGAGTTTAATTATTAATATTATTGATAAATATGTTGAGAAAATTAATTTTGGATAATTGTATGATTTTTGGTGAATTTTTGAAGTAATTTAAGTATATTTATATATATAGGGGTATTTTGGTAATTTTACCCTAAATTGTCTAAAAATGTAATTTAATTGGTTTTAATAGTTATTTAAGGTATAAAAATGATTTCTATAAATTATTTGGTATTTTTAACTAATTAAAACTATTTTTTGTGAATTATTTTCAATTATATATATAATATACGGTTTTTCAAATAAAATAAGTTTTTATCGGTTTTTACAGTGTTTTAAGTTTAATTACGTAATTTCTACCTATAATATGTATTTCTGTGATTTAAGGATATTTTTGGTATATCTGGAATATTTCTGTGTTGTGGACCCCGGTCGGTAGATTATAGTCTGGAGTCCGACCGAGGGGTTGTGGTTGAGTGTGGTGTTTATTTTCGAAGTGTGTTTCTTTGCAGGGTCGGCTCTACTCTTTTGAGTAGAGAGATGTCCGTTTTACAGGGGAGGTTCTACCGGATTTTCGGTAGAATTCTCGTAAAACGTGATATCCAGTCGAACCCTAAATTCCGATTCTGTGTTTAATACTCTAGATTGAATTCTAGGATTTCTGTTAGGTTTATTCTGATGTCGATTATTTATTACTTGTTTAGTTGCGCCGAGACCGAGGGCTAGTGGTCCAGGCCAGTCGGACCTGTCTCGTGGAGCGCACTAGGTGAGTTACTGTACTATGTATACATGCTTAGGATGCATGATTTAGAAATATATGTTTTACTTTGATTAAAATGCATAAATAATGTGATTTGTATTTAAGTATATTTTGGTATATAATAAATTATATACATGTTTTATTAATAAAATATATTTAAAATGTTTTTAAATATATTTTTAATTTAATTTGTGATTTGATTGGATTTATTTGACATATATATACTCGAAATATACCTGGTTTACTTTTGGTATATTTCCTATATATATATGGTTTATGTTGTATTTTATTGAACGTCATGCATCATTTATTTTTGTGAATGAATGTTTTATATTTAATGATGAAGGATATCAATAGAACGTGCTACCTAGTGGGCAGCACTAGGACCGAGTACGTACCGGTACGCCTATAGTATTTAGGCTATATTACTAATTATTTGTGGATATTGATTTATTATGATTATTGATATGTGAGATGTGATTTGGGTGTGATTGCTGGAGCTCGATTGACCAAGTGTCTCGGGGCCAATCACATTGGCAGTCAGACTGCTGGAGCTCGGTTGACTTAGTGTCTCAGGGCCAGTCTACTGTCCAAATGGATTAAGTGGATATATTTGGAATAAGTGAGCCTGTATGGCTAGAGTGTTGTTTAACACTATTATTCTGAGGTTGCGATATTCTAGGGTTCTATATAATCCTTCATAAAAGATGATTTTCAGATAAAATATATAAAAATGATTTTTATTGCATCTGTGTGCAATTGCCTGTATATATGCATATTATATATATACTGTTGATTGTATGCATTATCACTTAGTGTGTATGTATATATATTATAGTAATTCACTCAGTGAGGTCTGACTCCCCTCCGTTGACTATTTTTCAGGAGAGTCAACTTCTTCAGACCTCAGTAGCAGGTCGATACGCCGGATTTCTTCCGCCCCGGCTTCTTTGTGTAAATTATCTACTTGAGTCTTATTTATTTTATCTAGACACTGCAGTAGTCGTGAATTAAAGTATTGGATTTTATGTATTTTATTTTAAAGAGATGTATTATATTGAAACTGGATTTGTATAAAAGATTATGTATCTATGAGATGAATTTGATTTAAATCCAGTTGATGTGAATAACATTATGATATTATGATTTTTATTTCCGTTGCATATTATATGATTATTATTATTATTGCATACTTTATTTTATTTTTAGGCTTGCTACGGGTTCCGGATTCGAAAGAATTCCCGTTCCCTAGAGCCGGTCATGGCCCCTGTTTTGGGTCGTGACACCGGGCAAGGCTAATGTAGTAGCAGATGCCTTGAGTAGAAAGTCCTCAAGCAGTCTTGCTCACATCAGTGTTGAGAAGAGACCATTAATCCAAGAGTTGCATCAGTTGGTGGATCAAGGTCTAATGATGAAGATCAGTAAGTCAGGTGGACTTCTAGCTCAATTTAAGGTGCGATCTGTACTGAGGGATAGGATTAAAGCAGCTCAGAGCTGAGATCCTATTCTAGAAGAGCTTGCAGAGAATGTTCAAGCAGAGAAGTTCACTGATTTCACACTCGATGATGATAGTGTGTTGTGGATCAGTGGTAGATTGTGTGTTCCTGATATGGATGATTTGAGAGAAGAGATCTTAGAGGAAGCACATTCTACAGCCTATAATGTACATCCGGGTGTTACTAAGATGTACCATAGTATCAGAGACTTCTACTGGTGGGATGGACTGAAGAAGGATGTCACTGATTATGTTGCTAAGTGCCTGATGTGTCAGTAAGTGAAAGCTGAACATCAGAAGCCTTCTGGGAAGCTTCAACCTCTTCCTATTCCTGAGTGGAAGTGGGAAAGGATAGCTATGGATTTTGTGGTTGGTTTGCCTCGTTTTCTAAGGATGGATACGATTCCATCTGTGTGATTATAGATAGGTTGACCAAGTTTGCACATTTCTTGCCTGTGAAAGCCACTTATTCTGTAGCTAGACTGGTGAAGCTGTATGTGAAGCATATTGTGTGCCTTCATGGAGTACCTATGTTCATTGTGTCAGACAGAGGTTCAGTGTTTACCTCTCATTTTTGGCAGAAGTTGCAGGAAGCGATGGGCACTAGGTTGGATTTCAGTACTGCTTTTCATCCTCAAATAGATGGTCAGTCTGACAGGATGATCTAGACACTAGAAGATATGTTGAGGATGTGTGTCTTGGATTTGAGAGGTAGCTGGGGTGATCATTTGCCTCTTGTCGAGTTTGCATATAATAACAGCACCATAGCAGTATTGGCATGGCACCATATGAGGCGCTGTATGGAAGGAAGTGTAGATCCCTTTTGAGTTGGGATAAGATTGGGGAGAGAGCTTTGACTGGACCTGAGATGGTTTAGGATGCTGCTGAGAAAGTCGCCGTGATTAAGCATAGATTAGAGATCGCAGTTAGCAGGCAGAAGAGCTATGCGGATCCTAAGCGTAGAGATGTGGAGTTTCAGGTTGGAGACTTTGTTTTCCTGAAGGTGTCTCCAATGAAGGGTGTGATGAGATTTGGCAGAAAGGGTAAGTTAGCACCGAGATATATCGGACCGTTCGAGATTCTGGATAGAGTTAGCACTGTTGCATATCGGTTGGCTTTGCCCCCGTGTATGTCACAGGTGCATCCAGTGTTTCATATCTCGAAGCTGAGAAAGTATATCTCAGACCCTTCACACGTGTTGCAACCCAACAGTGTAGAAGTGAGTGAAGATCTGATGTTTGTGGAAGAACTTATGGCGATCGTTGACTATCAAGTTCGACAGTTGTGATTGAAACAAATTCCGATGGTCAAGGTTCTGTGGCGTAGCAACAGAGTTGAGGAGCATACGTGGGAGATTGAAGCTGAGATGTGAGCTTCTTACCCATATCTCTTCCCTTCTTGATCTTGTAATCATTCTTTTCTGGAATTCGAGGATGAATTCTTGTAAGGGGGGAAGACTGTAATATCCCGAGTTTTTAAATATTTTGAAACTGCATCGGGATATACAGTGTTAATAATTTTTGTATATATTTATGATATTTTATGAGTTTGTTATTTGTTTAAAGGTAATTTTAATTGTTTTATATTATTTTAAGTACTTTACGTAAAATTTTCCCGAAAATTGTATTTTCGGGGAAATTGACACATAAATAATTTAATACTAATTATTTTGACTAGTTTTCTGAATTTGCATGAACTCATACATAATTTTTAAAGTGCTAAAATAAAATGTATATATGTGTATTTATTTAAATTAAATTAGGGTTTAATTAATTACCTTAATTTTTATTATTTAGTTTTAATATTAATTAATTAATTATAAGTGTATAAATTATTAAATATATTAAATTATTTGTGTGGTGAGTATTATTTGTGTGTAGGAATATATATATTATTATAATATAAAGTGTGGATATATATATATATACATATATACATTATTATTTATCAAAATAAAAAAGTTAGCATTATTTATAGTTTTGCCACTCGGTCACCGTCTTCTCTCCCGACGCTATTTTCCTCCCTTTTCAGCCGTTCCAAGCTGGTTTTCTTGCTGTCGGTGTGCCTCTCATCCTTCCTCCTCCACTTCCAGCCATTCCCGACGCCTGAAGCACCCATTTCCGACGTGTTTTGGCCGAATTGTTCAATAATAGTTGAAACTTGAAGTCAACTCCGATCGACGTGATTCCGGCCACCAAACTCGATGCCACTAGTCTCTATATTCTCCTTGAGCTCCGGTGAGTGTGATTCTAAGCTTTTTTTTCACTTAAAATGGTCTAGATTTTCCTAAGTTTCAATTTCTTCATTTCGGCCTATTAGGGTTTTTGAATTTTTTTAGCTCCAATTTGATTGATTCATGAAAACTCCCTTCACAAACTTTGATCCTTGTAGCTCAATCTACATGCTGTAATTTTTGTAGAATTTTTGGAATTTATTTTGATTTTTGGGTATTTTTGATTTTTTTTAAATTATTTTCTAATTTTCAAAAATTAATTAATTAAATTATGAAATTATGTTTTATGGAGATTATAGGTGTTGAAATGAATTTTAGAAATTTATTTTTTAATTTTTGTGAATTTTTATATATTTATTTGGAATTTATTAAGTTTATGTAATTTTGAAAAATATGGTTAATTTGTCACGACCCAAAACAGGGGCCATGACCGGCGCTAGGGAACAGGAATTCTTTCGAATCCGGAACCCGTATCAAGCCTAAAAATAAAATAAACATGCAATAGTAATAACAATATATAATGCAGCGGAAATAAATATCATAAATATCACAACAACATATGCACCAACTGGATTTAAATTAAATACTCATCTCATATATATATAAACTCTTTTAATACAAATCCAGTTCAAATATAATACAACATCTCTTTAATAATTAAATGACTACTGCAGTGTCTAGATAAAATAAACTCAAGACTCAGATAAGCAGTTTACATAAAGAAGTCGGGGCGGAAGAAATCATTAAAAACCTAATTAAAAACACAATTAACCTAATTTTCCTAAAATTACATAAACCTAAATAATTCAAAATAAATACATAGAAATTCATAAAAATTCCAAATAAATTCCTATAATTCATTTCAACACCTATAATTATCATAAAACACAATTGCATAATTTAATTAATTAATTTCCGAAAATTAGAAAATAATATTAAAATATTCAAAAATACCCAAAAATCAAAATAATTCCCAAAAATTCCAAAAAAATTCATACATGTAGATTAAGCTACTAGGATCAACATTTGTGAAGGAATTTTTCATGAATCAATCAAATTGAAGTTCAAAAAATTCAAGAACCCTAATATGGCCGAAATTGAAAATTCAAAACCTAAGCAAATCAAGACCATTTAAGCTCAAAAAAAAGATAGAATCACACTCACCGGAGCTCAAGGAGAAGAAAGAGACCGGCGGTGTCGAAAATGGTGGCTGGAATCATCGTGATCGACAGTAAAGAGGAATTCGGCTTCTGCGGCTAAAACCGATCTCCAGACGCCGGAAACGGCTGCTACAGGCGGCGAGGAAGGCTGGAGAAGGTGGTGGCACGCTGGACGACACACCAACGGCGTGACAGGCGGCGGATGGTGAGGGAAACGGTCGGGGAAGAAGGAGGAACGGGAGGGGCAGTTTTGTAATTATTTCAAACTTTATTTTTTTATTTATATTAAATGTATATATGTATATATATATATACTTTATACTATATAATAAAATAATATTAAATTACACACATTAAATATACACCACACACTTAATATTTAATATTTTTAAAATTTAATAATAAATAAAAATAATTAAATAACAATAAAATTAATAAACAAATAATAAAATATTAGGGTAATAAATTAAACCCTAATTAAATAAATATAAACACATAAGCTTTATTTAGTAATTTAAAAATACGTATGAGTTCATGCAAGTCCGTAAATCTATTTAAAATAATTAATAATAAATTATTTACGTGAAAATTTCTCCGAAAATGAAAGTCTCGGGAAAATTTTACGTAAAGCACTTAAAATAATAATAAACAATTAAAATTCAATTTAAATTAAATGAAAGCTCATGAAATATCAATATCATATTTAAAAATTATTAACACCTGCATATCCCGATGCAGTATTAAAATATTTAAAAACACGGGATATTACATAATTATATGTTTAATTGAAATTAATTGGTAAATTTAGTATATTTATTGATATTTTGGAAATATATGTTGAGAAAATTAATTTTGAGTAATTATATTATTTTTGGTGAATTTTTGACTAATTTTAGTAAATTTTTATATATAGGGGTATTTTGGTAATTTGACACTAAATTTGTTAGAAATGTAATTAAATTGGTTTTAATAGTTATTTAGGGTATAAAAATGATTTCTACAAATTATTTAGTATTTTTAACTAATTAAAACTATTTTTCGTAAATTATTTTCAAATTATATATATATATATAATATACGATTTTTCTAAATAATGAGTTTTATCAGTTTTTAATGTGTTTTAGGGTTAATTATATAATTTGGATTTATAAAATGTATTTTTGTTATATAAGGGCATTTTCGGTATTTTTGTAAATATTCTGTGAATTATGAACCTCGATCGGTGAGTTGTAGTTTGGAGTCTGACCGATGGATTGTGATTATGAATTCTATGTATGCTTGAAGTGTATTTCTTTGCAGGACCGACTCTACTCTTTGAGTAGAGAGATGTTCGTTTTACAGGGGAGGTTCTGCCAGATTTTCGATAGAATTCTCGTAAAACGTGATGTCCGGTTGAATTTCTATTTTAATTCTGTGTCTAGTATTCTAGATCGAGTCTTTAGAACTTCTGTTAGATTTATTCTGATTTCTATTGTCGTTTGTTTGTTTAGTTGCGCCGAGACCGAGGCCTAATGTACTAGGCCCGTTGGACCCATCTCGAGGAGCATAATAAATAGTAAGTTGTTATTTTATATATATATGTTTTAGGGTGCATATTTTAGAAATGTATGATTTATTTTGTTAAATATGCATAAATAATTTAAGTATGACTTAGGTTTACTTTTGGTATATTTTAGTATATTTTCAAACTATATTCACGTTTTATTAATAATTTATTCTTAAAATGTTTTTAGGTTTATTTATGGTTTATTTCTAGTTTATTTTGTAATTAAATTAAATTTATTTGACGTATATATACTCGAAATATACCTGGTTTACTTTTAGTATATTTCTAGTATATATATGGTTTATGTTGCTGTTTATTTCAAATTCATGCATCATTTATTTTTATGAATGTATGTTTTATATTTAAAATGAAGGATATCAATAGAATGTGCTACATAGTGAGCAGCACTAGGACCGAGTACGTACTAGTACGCTGATAGCATTTAGGCTATATCACTAACCTATTTATGGATATTAATTGGATTTGATTAATTGATGTGTGAGATATGATTTGGAAGTGTGATTGTTGGAGCTCGATTGACCAAGTGTCTCGGGGCCAATCACATTGACAGTTAGACTGCTAGAGCTCGGTTGACTTAGTGTCTCAGGGCCAGTCTACTGTCCAAATGGAACAAATGAACTTATTTGGAATAAGTGAGCCTGTATGACTAGAGTGTTGTCTAACACTATTTTGAGGTTGCGATTTTCTAGGGTTCTATTTGATCCTTCATAAACAGTAATTTTCAATAAAAATATATAAAAATGATTTTGTTACATTTGTGTGTATTTGCTTGTATATATATTTATTATATATATACTATTGACCGTGTGCATTTTCATATAGTATGCATGTATATATATGATAACAATTCACTCAGTCAGGTCTGACTCCCCTCCGTTGACTATTTTTCAGGGGAGTCATCATCTTCAGACCTCAGTAGCAGACTCGTACGCCGAATTTCTTCCGCCTCGGCTTCACTATGTAAACTGCTTATCTGAGTTTTATTTTATAATATAGACACTGCAGTAGTTGTAAATTGTTAAAGGGGGGTTTTGTACTATATTGTGTGAGTTATGCATTTTAAAGATTTGAACTGGAATTTGTATTAAGAGATTATTTATATATAAGATGAGGATGTTTGATTTAATAACCATTTGGTGGATTATTATTTTAATATTTATGATTTATTTTCGCTGCATAATATTTTATTTATGTTATTGTTATTATTATTGCATGTTTTATTTTATTTTAAGGCTTGCTATGGGTTCCGGATTCGAAAGAATTCCCGTTCCCTAACGCCGGTCATGACCCCTGTTTTGGGTCGTGACACTTTGGCTTTTCACGGTCAAATGATGCCAGAAAAGGGAAGAGAGGGCGGTAGAGGAAGCTTAGGAAGGAGGAGGATGGCTGGGAGGCACTCCGTCGGCGTGAGAACGAAAGTTGCAGCGGTGGAGGGGGGAAAAATGGCATCGGGAATGTTGGGGAAGGAGAGTGGCAGAAATTGTAAATAAACAAACTTTCATTTTTTGTATATATATATATATATATATATATATATATATAGGTAACTTTAATTATTATATTCAAAATATTTATACACCACATATTAAAATAATAATATTTACATACATATACATATATATAACACACATTATTTATTAAAACTATATAATATAGATTTAATTAAAAATAAACCCTAATTTATTAAATGTGTATTTATATGCATGTATATGTATGTATATTAATACGACAATTAATATCGTGTATGGACTCATGTAAATTCATGAAACCAACCAATATAATTAATAATTATTTATTTAGGTTTTAATTTTCTCGAAAATAAAACTCTCGGGAAAATTTTACGTAAGAAACTTAAAATAATTAAAAAAATGACTTTAATAAATAATAAAATAATAATATATATATATATATATATAAATTATTAACACTGCATATCTCGATACAGTTTAAAATTATTTAAAATATCGGGATATTACATCCTAAAAATTAATATAATAATTTATAAAATTTTGGGTTATATGACACTTTGAGTAGATTTGCAAAGTAACGATATGTCGGCATTTTCTATCATTTTTTATGGTTTAGGACTAATGCTGCAATTTTAAAAAAGTTTATAAACTCCATTGAAACATTTAAATTTTATAGGATTTAATTGAAAAAATTGATATAATTTTTAGGTTTGGCTAAGTCATTATCTTTTAAAATTTTATTAATTTAAAAAATGTATTGATTATTAATCTTAATAAATAATTTTGTTAGAATAATAACACTTTTTTTTCTATGAAGATAAACTAAAATATAATCGACAAAATCAAATTAGTTTTTTTTGAAAAAATTGAGAAAATCGAAGTTTCTTCTATTGGTAATTAAGAAACGTAGAAAAAAAAAATTGAATTCTCAGCCAATTTATTAGATTCTTTAAAGCAAATTTATTTTAAGAGCCTTTGCAAAAGAAAATTTAAAGTTATGATTAGACAATAAAACCCTTAGACCAAACATTGCAACAAGAAAATTTCCAGGGTTAATAAAGTCCATTTACTATCAAAAATCAATCAACCTCCTAAAACCCTCAAAACCCTAATTTACAAATCCTCTAAAAAAAATTTCAAAATTTCTATCATTGATCTAAGAGAAATTTTTTGAAAAATGAAAAACCTGAAGCTATACGCTGAATTGTCTGTGAATCTTGAATTACAATCGCACCAAGAAGTCGTTCTCTTCTCTGTTCTTGATATTGAACGCAACCGGTTGTTCTTTGCCTCTTCTGCGAATTTCATATACTCTACTCACCTCTCTTCTTTCCGTGTATGTCCCTTTTCCCTCTTTATC
The DNA here is from genome assembly GCA_947683625.1 of Mallotus nudiflorus. NCBI lineage: Eukaryota > Viridiplantae > Streptophyta > Magnoliopsida > Malpighiales > Euphorbiaceae > Mallotus > Mallotus nudiflorus. Next base: position 113,296 of record CANTUR010001212.1, read on the forward strand.
TCTTATATGTGTTTTTATTATAAATTTGAATCTTTTTTTATGAAATATTATCTGTGTTTTTGTTGATTAATGCAATGGAGCTTTTATTTCTAATGTTAATCAGCATCAATTTCTTCATGGATTTTAATTAATTTTTTATGGAATATGAATTGGGTTTATGTTTATTAATGGTAATTGATGTGCAATCCCCCAGAATGGAAATGCTTGGAAAAAGACATCACTGCAAGCTGAGGTTTTTCATGTTGATTTGGAAGCTGGGGACTTCATTACTTCATTTGATTATCTTATGGAGAAGGAGTCGCTGATTATAGGGACTAATGATGGAGTTCTGTTGCTTTATAATGTGGATGATAATTCTAAGGAGGTTGTTGGGCGAGTAGAAGGTGGGGTTACGTGTATTGCGCCTAGTCCCGATGGTGACTTGCTTGGAATTGTTACTGGGCTGGGGCAGGTACTGGTGATGACTCATGACTGGGATTTGTTGTATGAAAATGCGTTGGAGGATCAGCTTGATGGTGTTGACGTACGTAAGGACCTTCTCCATTATTCTTTTTATATTTGATTTTTAATTTAGATTGCAGTACTTGTATTTGATTTTTTTTTCAGATTACAGTAATTGGTTTCTTTAGCTTTATAAGTGGGATGAAAACTTGTTTGAGGTTGAATCTTAACCTGTTAAATTAAATGTAATCAAATTCTTTCGTAAGTTTGTGTTGATAGAGCTTTCTTTTTGGTCTTCCTTTACAAGTTGGCCTACTGTTTAAAAGCTATTTGCTTCAGCAGTACTAATGTCCCTTAGCATGCAGCTCTTGGGATAAGGAAATGAAAGTTTTTTTTTTTTTAATTTTTAATTTTATTTTTTAAGGAAAAAAAAAACTTTTCTGTAGTTCTGTGTTGTGTTTGTGTGAGAAAATATTCTTTGCTATCATTAGAAAAGCTCAGTCCAGTTAAGAATTCCCTTATTTTTGTCCTTGTGTCATTATCATAACAGGGGAAAATTATTTACTCTTTGGGTTGTGGCTTCAGGTGAACCTACATTTTCTTCCACAAATATGAGTTCCATATCCTGGAGAGGTGATGGGAAATACTTTGCAACACTAAATGAGGTCTCCAACTTTTCTTCCTTGAATAAGAGACTGAAGGTCTGGGAACGAGATTCAGGTGCACCACATGCTGCTTCAGATACAAAGCCATTCATGGGAACAGTGTTGGAATGGATGCCAAGTGGAGCAAAAATTGCAGCTGCATGCGACAGAAGAGCTGAACATGAGTGTCCTGATGTAGTTTTTTATGAGAGGAATGGATTGTTTAGAAGCTCTTTTAGCATCAATGAACCAGTGGGTGCAACAGTAGAATTGCTCAAGTGGAATTGTAGTTCAGATCTTCTTGCATCTGTTGTCAGATGTGATATTTATGACTCTGTTAAAGTTTGGTTTTCCAGTAACAATCATTGGTACTTAAAACATGAAACTAGATACCCAAAGAAGGATGGAGTGAGGTTTATGTGGGATCCAATAAAGCCAATGGAGTTGACTTGTTGGACTCTCGAGGGCAAGATTACAATCTACAACTTCATCTGGATCAGTGCTGTCATGGAGAATGCAACTGCATTGGTCATAGACGGCTCCAAGATACTCATTACTCCACTTTCTATGTCCCTTATGCCACCTCCTCTGCATTTGTTCAACCTGAAATTTGCAAGTGCTGTTCGGGACATAGCTTTTTATTTCAAGAATTCTAAGAACCTTGTTGCCACATTTTTATCAGATGGCAGTTTCTGTGTTGTAGAACTTCCTGAATCTGATTCATGGGAGGAACTTGAAGGCAGAGAAATTAGTGTTGAGGCTTGCATTTCAGAGAGTGTGTTAGGAACCATTGCACATCTTACATGGTTGGATTCACATGTACTTCTTGCTGTCTCTCATTGTGGTTTCTCTCATAGTAATTGCATCTCCCATAGCTCATTAGATAAGGAAGGACGCCATGGTTTTTATTTGCAGGAAGTTGAAATTGCATGTTCTGAGGACCATGTCCCTGGTTTAATAACAAGTTCAGGCTGGCATGCAGAGGTTTCCCATAGTAACTATGTGGAAGAACTTGTAATTGGCATTACTCTGAATCCTGCTAAAAAATGCTCAGCTTTTGTTCAGTTTGATGGTGGAAAGATCTTTGAGTATATATCAACATCAGGGTTTGTCAGTGCTGGAGGAGCAATAGAACATTATATTGTGGGTTTTTCATCATCATGCCTTTGGATGAGTGCAGTTAACAGTGGTTCATTAAATCCTTTGCTTTTTGGACTTGATGACATAGGTAGGCTCCATTTTGGTGGAAAAATACTATGCAACAACTGTAGTAGCTTCTCATTCTACTCAAAGCAGGCTGACCAAGTGATCTCACATTTGATTCTTGCAACTAAACAAGATTTTCTATTTATTGTTGATATTAGTGATATATTGCATGGGGAAATAGAGTCAAAATATGAGAATTTTTTACATGCAAATAACAAAAGAAGAGAAGAAGAAAATATGAACTTCATACAAATATGGGAAAGAGGTGCCAAAATTATTGGTGTCTTGCATGGTGATGCTGCTACTGTTGTAGTTCAAACAACTCGTGGTAATCTAGAGTGTATTTATCCCAGAAAATTGGTGTTGTCATCAATTATTAATGCTCTGATTCAAAGGCGGTTTAGGGATGCATTACTCATGGTTAGGCGGCATAGAATAGATTTCAATTTTATCCTTGATCATTGTGGTTGGCAAGCATTTCTTCAATCAGCCTCAGAATTCGTCAAACAGGTTAACAATTTGAGCTACATTACTGAGTTTATTTGTTCTGTAAAGAATGAAAATATCATGGAGAAACTGTATAAAAATTACATATCTTTACCTAGCAAAAAAGGGGATGATATTATGCAAGTCCAAGATTTTAAAGGTTTTGATGGTAATAACAAGGTTTCTTCTGTCCTGCTGGCCATAAGGAAAGCTCTTGAGGAACTGATCCCTGAAAGTCCTGCGAGGGAGCTCTGCATTTTAACCACTCTAGCTCGTAGTGATCCTCCTGCACTTGAGGAAGCTTTAGAGAGAATAAAAGGTATCCGTGAACTGGAATTGTTAGGTTCTAGTGACACCAAGAGATCTTCTTTCCCTACTGCAGAAGAAGCCTTGAAGCATCTGTTGTGGTTATCTGATTCTGATGCTGTATTTGAAGCTGCCTTGGGTTTTTATGATTTGCACCTTGCAGCTATTGTGGCACTTAACTCTCAGCGAGATCCGAAGGAATTTCTTCCTTATCTGCAAGAACTAGAATGCATGCCAAGTCTTATAATGCGCTACAATATTGATCTTAGGCTGCAAAGGTTTGAGAAAGCTCTCAAACATATTATTTCAGCTGGTGATGCTTATTATTCAGATTGTATGAATCTCCTAAAGAAAAATCCTGAACTCTTTCCTCTAGGACTTAAACTAATGACTGATCCTCACAAGAGAATGGAGGTCCTTGAGGCCTGGGGTGATCATCTTAGTGATGAAAGATGCTTTGAGGATGCTGCTACTACTTATCTCTGTTGTTCTAGTTTGGAAAATGCCTTGAAGGCATATCGTGCTTGTGGCAATTGGAGTGGGGTGCTTATAGTTGCAGGGCTTCTTAAACTGGATAAAGCTGCTGTGTTGCAGCTTGCTTATGAACTCTCTGAGGAACTCCAAGCACTAGGCAAACCGGGGGAAGCTGCAAAAATTGCTCTTGATTATTGCAGAGATGTTAGTGGTGGGATAAGTTTATTAATCAGTGCTAGGGACTGGGAGGAAGCTTTACGGGTTGCTTTTATGCACATGAGGGAAGATTTAGTATCAGATGTGAAGAATGCATCTGTGGAAGGTGCAACCACTCTCATTAGTGAATATGAGGAAGGCCTAGAGAAAGTAGGGAAGTACTTGACTCGCTACTTAGCTGTCCGACAGAGAAGGTTACTGCTTGCGGCGAAGCTTCAAGCAGAGGACCGGTCAGTGAATGATCTAGATTATGATACTGTTTCAGAAGCTAGCAGTAACTTCAGTGGAATGAGTGCCTACACCACAGGGTATTTTCCTGTACTAGATGACACTATATTTTTTAGATTCAAAGCCCATATTTATCTGCCATGCAAAACAATCACACAGCCATGTGCACAAACAGCTGTCACACAGCCATGTGCACAAACAGCTGTTAATTTTCTTGCTTGCAAATATTATGATATCATTATCACCAAATTCTTTTCTCTTGATATTTAAGCATTACGTCTTGTTATGAGTTTGTTACTTAATGTGTTATTTTTGTGCTTGCTTATTTACTTTGGTTTCTGCCTAGTTTTTGCTGGCTCTTTTCTCCTCTGCAAGTTTTATCTGCCATGTGTGCGCAAATATTACTTTTGTATCCTTCTGTGCATGTGCAGTGGCTTCCTTTTTTATTTTTCTCGAAATCAGTTTTGAAATGGCATTTGTTTGGCATGCTTGATCTAGCAACTTAAAAAAAAAGAAGGCGGCTAATGCAATGGTTGCCTTTTTTCTTTTTCTCGAAATCAGTTTTGAAATGGCGTTTGTTTGTCATGCTTAATCTAACACCTTAAAGAAAAAGCTAATGTAGTAGACATGCATATGTTTCCATAATCCTAATCTCTATTGATTCATGAACAGGACAAGGAAGGGCTCTGCTGCTTCTGTGAGCACTAGTGTTACTAGCAAGGCAAGAGACACGAGGCGTCAGAGGAATAGGGGAAAAATTCGTCCTGGAAGGTATATTCCTTATTTATATTCAGCTTCCTTCTTTTGGCATGTCTTCTCTGTCCTGTCCTCATGCAAGATTTAATTTGTTACATATAGCCCTGGTGAGGAGTTAGCTTTGGTGGAGCATTTAAGAGGAATGTCTCTAACAGATGGAGCAAAGCATGAGCTTAGATCTTTATTGATCGCCCTTATCATGCTTGGCGAAGAGGACATTGCTAGAAAACTACAACGCGTCGCAGAGAGTTTTCAACTGTCTCAAATTGCTGCGGTGACACTAGCTGAAGATGCAATATCTACTGGTAGCATATATGAACAGACGCTAAATCTGGAGAACTACATGCAGAAAGCAAGGGCTGATCCACAAAATTTAGAGGCTTTCTCTTGGCGGCCTAAAGTGTTTCTTTCTCCTTTAACTTCAAAGGTTTGTCTAGTTAAATGCTAACCGAACATTTGTATGGAATGGGCATTCTCCAATCCGCTTCCCCACATATGGCTGATGCATGAGGCTTAACTGTTTAATGCATGCAGATACGTTATGGTTGATGTTTTCAGCACATATTCAATGTTTGATATGCCGCATCATAATCCAGCACCCTAATGACTTGCTAAAGTTGCTGCTATTTTTGTTTGCAGTGAAGTGCATGTGCTGTTGCTACGTACGTCCTTGGAAAGCGTCAGTTACCACCAAGAAGTGCAAGAGGCTTTTGTTTTTGGAGAAAGTCTTGTCACAGTAGCAAGTGTTTTCTTCCATTAGAGGCTGCTGAGTTTTTTCTCTTTATGTGGCTTTTGTATCAGCTGCTCAAACATGTGATGCATGACATCATCAGTAAAAATCATTATATATCTGTGCCTTTGTATTATTATTATACCCATCTCATTCTCATGCCATTGTGACTCAGTTTTTTTTTTTTTTTCTTCTGGGGCTAATGACAAGGATCTTGAGAATGCCAATTTTTTTGTGTAAAAATAATTATCATAAATTCAGTTCTAATACAAGAACTCATGCTATTTACACGCAATTTCAAGCTCTCTTCTGCCTCGGATTAATTAAAATTTCTCAACCTTATGCTGTCAATTAACTGAAAAAAAAAAAAAAAATCTTATTAAAGAAAACAATTTTAACAAAACTAGGGCCCAACCGGGTTCGAACCGGTGACCTCTTGATCTGCAGTCAAATGCTCTACCACTGAGCTATGGACCCTCGACTTTACCTTTGGTGACGTTTTAAATATCTATACAAAAAAATGCGAGAGAGATATATCAATTAAAATATTTATTTAATTACATTTAAAATATAAAATTTATAATTATGCCAAATGACAAATCTATTTTACATAATTTTAGTCAAATTCTTTTTATATCTATAGTAAACTTAAATTTTATATGCATTTATTTATTTATTTATTTCAATTTGTATATATCATTACCATATAATTAATTATTTTGTAAAATGTATTAGTTAATTAATTAAAAATTAACCATAGAGTTAATTGCTAAATTATTTTACAAATTTAGTGAATCAAATTATTATTTGCATTAATTTAAAAATTTCATGTTTACTCCATATTTTCTTAAATATATGTGCTAATTATATTCATAATGCATGGGAAAAAAAAATCGAGAATATTTTCTTAAAAGCATAAAATATTTCAACGTATATATATCAGACATGCATGTATTAAACAAGTGCTGGTGTGGAAAGGGTGTTCTTTTTGAAGTGTAGGCTAGACAATAACAAAGAAAATTAGTAAAAGATAGTTTAGGTTGCACTACAACAATCATTCTTGACGATTTTCAAAGCACAAACACCATCCAGTCCAAAACATTCACAATTTGCAATTAATCTTCATCTTCATCATCATCACCATCTTCTTCTTCTTCTTCCAAGTAAATATATAAGCTCTAGTTCACAACCAGCAGCATTGTTTAAATACTCAATCTTTACCCACTTTTATCAGATATGATCACATGGAAATGGCAAACTTCATCATATCCAAAGAAGACTCGAGACCATGCTCAAGTAGGGGTGTAGCTGAGTCGAACGGTTCGTAATTTGTAGGGAGTTCGACTTGGAAAAATGTCATAACCTAAATTGGAGAGTCATGACCGGCGCTAGGGAACGAGAATTCTCACAAATTCGGAACTCGTAGCAAGCCTTAAAATAAAAACACATGCAAACACAACACAAAAATACATCAGAATTAAAATTTTAATTAATATAAAATTGTCACGACCAAAACTGAGAGTCATGATCAGCGCTAGGAAATGAGAATTCTTTTGAATCCGAAACTCGTAGCAACCCTTAAAAATAAAAAGCATGTAATAAATAAATAAAAATACGCAAGATTTTAAAACTTAAATAGTTTTTAAATATTTTTATACTGTATCGGGATATGCAATGTTAATAATTTTGTATATAATTATGATATTTTTATGAGTTGTTATTTAATTAAAACTAATTTTAACTATTTTATATTATTTTAAGTTCTTTACGTAAAATTTTTCCGGGAATTATATTTTCGGGGAAATTGACACGTAAATAATTTAATACTAATTATTTTGACTAGTTGTCACGACCCAAAACAGGGGCCATGACCGGCGCTAGGGAACGGGAATTCTTTCGAATCCGGAACCCGTAGCAAGCCTAAAAATAAAAATAAATCATGCAATAACAATAACCATAAAAATATAATATGCAGCGGAAAATAAAATCATAAATATTACAATATCATCCATAACAACTGGATATAATTCAAAACTCATCACATCACATATATAATCTCATAAATGTATAATCTTTATACAAATCCAGTTTTAACATAATACATCTCTTTAAAACAAATACATAAAATCCAATACTTTAATTTACAGCTACTGCAGTGTCTAGATAAAATAAATAAGACTCAAGTAGACAATTTACATAAAGAAGCCGGGGCGGAAGAAATCCGGCGTATCGACCTGCTACTGAGGTCTGAGGAAGTTGACTCTCCTGAAAAATAGTCAACGGAGGGGAGTCAGACCTCACTGAGTGAATTACTATAGTATATATACATACACTCTAAGTGATAATGCATACAGTCAACAGTATATGAGTAATATGTATATATACAGGCAAGTTCATACAGATGCAGAAAAATCATTTTATATATTTTGTCTGAAAATCAACTTTTATGAAGGATCACATAGAACCCTAGAATATCGCAACCTCAGAAAAATAGTGTTAAACAACACTCTAGCCATACAGGCTCACTGATTCCAAATATATCCACTTAATCCATATGGACAGTAGACTGGCCCCGAGACACTAAGTCAACCGAGCTCCAGCAGTCTGACTGCCAGTGTGATTGGCCCCGAGACACTTGGTCAACCGAGCTCCAGCAATCACACCCACAAACCACATCTCACACATCCAATAATCATAATCAAATCGATATCCACAAATAGTCAGTAATAAAGCCTAAATACTATAGGCGTACCGGTACGTACTCGGTCCTAGTGCTGCCCACTAGGTAGCACGTTCTATTGATATCCTTCAGTGATAAATAATAAAACATTCATTCACAAATACATGATGCATGAATTTAAATAAATCAACAATATAAACCATATATATACCGAAAATATACCAAACATAAATCAGGTATATTTTGAGTATATATACGTCAAATAAATCCAATCAAATCATGAATTAAACTAAAAATATATTTAAAAACATTTTAAATATATTTTATTAATAAAACATGTATATAATTTATTATATACCAAAAATATACCAAAAATATACTTGAATATAAATCATGTTATTTATGCATAATTAGTCAAAATAAAACATGCATTTTCTAAATCATGCATCCTAAGCATATATATATAATATAGTAACTCACCTACTGCGCTCCACGAGACAGGTCCGACGGGCCTGGTCCACTAACCCTCGGTCTCGGCGCAACTAAACAAGAAATAATTAATCGACATCAGAATAACCCTAACAGAAATCCTAGAATTCAATCTAGAGTATTCAACACAGAATTGGAAATTAGGGTTCGACTGGATATCACGTTTTACGAGAATTCTACCGGAAATCCGGCAGAACCTCCCCTGTAAAACAGACATCTCTCTACTCAAAAGAGTAGAGCCGACCCTGCAAAGAAAATACACTTCGAAAATAACACCACAATCACTCACAACCCCTCGGTCGGACTCCAGACTACAATCTGTCGACCGGGGTCCACAAACACAGAAAATATATTCAAATATACCAAAAATATCCTTAAATCATAAAAATACATTTTATAAATAAAAATTACATAATTGACCTTGAAACACTATAAAAATCGATTAAAACTAATTTTATTTGAAAAACCGTATATTATATATATAATTGAAAATAATTCACGAAAAATAGTTTTAATTAGTTAAAAATACCAAATATTTTGTAGAAATCATTTTTATACCTTAAATAAATATTAAAACCAATTAAATTACATTTTTAGACAATTTAGGGTAAAATTACCAAAATACCCCTATATATATATATATACCTAAATTACTTCAAAAATTCACCAAAAATCATACAATTATCCAAAATTAATTTTCTCAACATATTTATCAATAACATAAATATTTAACTCAATTTACCAATTAAATTCAAATAAAAACACAATTAACTTAATTTTACAAAATCACATAAACTTCAATAATTAAAAATAAATACTTAGAAATTCATAAAAATTCCAAATAAATTCCTATAATTCATTTCAACACCTAATTCAACCATAAACTCCAATTTCATAATTTAAATAATTAATTTCCGAAAATTCGAAAATAATATTAAAATATTCAAAAATACCCAAAAATCCAAACAATCTCCAAAAATTCTACAAAAATTCATACATGAAGATTAAGCTACCAGGAACAACATTTGTGAAGGAAGTTTCCATGAATCATCCAAATTGAAGCTCAAAAAAATCAAAAACCAAAAGTGGCCGAAATATTCAACTCAAAACCTAAGCAATTCTAGACCGTTTTAGCTCAAACAAAAGCTAGAATAACACTCACCGGAGCTCAAGGAGAAGATAGAGACTGGCGGTGTCGAAAACGGTGGCCGGAGGAGGGAGAAACCACGGTGGGAAGATGGGTGGTCCGGCGGTCACGCACGGGAAGAAAGAAGAAGAAGAAGAAGAAAAAGAAAAAGAAAGAAAAGGAAAGAGAAAAGAAAAGAAAAAGAAAGAAAAAGGAAAAGAAAAAGAAAAAAAAAGAAAAAAAGAAAAAAAATAAATTTTAATAATTTAATAATAAATAAAATAATCAAATAATAATAAATAAATAATAAAATATTAGGGTAATAATAAACCCTAATTAAATATACACACACAGGCTTTATTTAATAATTTAAAAATATGTATGAGTTCATGCAAGTCCGTAAATACATTTAAAATAATTAATAATACATTGTTTACGTGGAAATTTCCCCGAAAATGAAAGTCCCGGGAAAATTTTACGTAAAATACTGAAAATAATAGACAGTAATTAAAATAGGTTTAAAATACATATCAACTCATAAAATATCGTATATACAGTCAAAATTATTGACACTGTATATCCCGGTACAGTGTAAAAATATTTTTAAAAACACGGGATATTACAGTCTTCCCCCCTTACAAGAATTCGTCCCCGAATTCCAAAACAAGATTACAGAATCAGGAAGGAAAGAGATACGGGTAAGAAGCTCGCATCTCAGCTTCAGTCTCCCACGTATGCTCTTCAACTCTGTCGCTACGCCACAAAACCTTAACCATCGGAATCTGCTTCGATCGCAACTGTCGAACTTGAAAATCAACGATCGCCACAGGTTCTTCCACAAACGTCAAATCTTCACTCACTTCCACACTGTCAGGTTGCAACACGTGTGAAGGATCTGAGATATACTTCCTCAACATCGAGATATGAAATACTGGATGCACCTGCGACATACTCGGAGGCAAATCCAACCGATATGCAACAGTGCCAATTCTCTCCAGAATCTCAAACGGTCCAATATATCTCGGTGCTAACTTACCCTTCCTACCAAATCTCATCACACCCTTCATCGGAGATACTTTCAGAAAAATGAAATCTCCAACTTGAAACTCCACATCTCTGCGCCTAGGATCCGCATAACTCTTCTGTCTGCTAACTGCGGTCTCTAATCTGCGCTTGATCACGGTGACTTTCTCTGCAGCATCCTGAACCATCTCTGGTCCAGTCAAAGCTCTCTCACCAATCTCATCCCAACTCAACGGGGATCTACACTTCCTTCCATACAACGCCTCATATGGTGCCATGCCAATACTGCTATGGTAGCTGTTATTATATGCAAACTCAACAAGCGACAAATGATCATCCCAGCTACCTCCCAAATCCAAGACACACATCCTCAACATATCTTCCAGTGTCTGGATCGTCCTCTCAGACTGGCCATCTGTCTGAGGATGAAAAGCAGTACTGAAATCCAACCTAGTGCCCATCGCTTCTTGCAACTTCTGCCAGAAACGAGAAGTAAACACTGAACCTCTGTCTGACACAATGGACACAGGTACTCCATGAAGGCATACAATATGCTTCACATACAACTTCGCCAATCTAGCAACTGAATATGTGGCTTTCACGGGCAAGAAATGTGCAGACTTCGTCAATCTGTCTACAATCACCCAGATGGAATCGTATCCATCCTTCGAACGAGGTAAACCGACCACAAAATCCATAGCTATCCTTTCCCACTTCCACTCGGGAATAGGAAGAGGCTGAAGCTTCCCAGAAGGCTTCTGATGTTCGGCTTTCACTTGCTGACACGTCAAGCACTTAGCAACATAATCAGCAACATCCTTCTTCAATCCATCCCACCAGTATAGATCTCTGATACTGTGGTACATCTTAGTAACACCAGGATGAACGCTATAGGCTATAGAATGTGCTTCCTCTAGGATCTCTTCTCTCAAATCATCCACATCAGGAACACACAATCTACCACTGATCCACAACACACCATCATCATCGAGTGTGAAATCAGTGAACTTCCCTGCTCTGACATTCTCTGCAAGCTCTTCCAGAATAGGATCTCGGCTCTGAGCTGCTTTAATCCTATCCCTTAGTACAGATCGTACTTTAAACTGAGCTAACAGTCCACCTGATCTACTGATCTTCATCATCAGACCTTGATCCACCATCAAATGCAATTCCTGGATCAATGGTCTCCTCTCCACACCGATGTGAGCAAGACTACCTGAGGACTTCCTACTCAAGGCATCTGCTACCACATTAGCTTTACCCGGATGGTAAAGAATCTCGCAATCATAATCCTTCAACAGTTCCAACCATCTTCTCTGCCTCAAATTCAAATCTCGCTGCTGAAAAATGTACTTAAGGCTCTTGTGATCAGTAAATATCTCACAAGTCACCCCGTACAAATAATGTCTCCAAATCTTCAAAGCAAAGATCACTGCAGCCATCTCCAGATCATGTGTAGGATAGTTCTGCTCATGCTTCTTCAACTGCCTCGAAGCATAGGCTATCACCCTTCCATTCTGCATCAACACACAACCAAGACCAATTCTAGAGGCATCACAGTAAACTGTGAACTTATCCACACTATTAGGCAAAGCTAATACTGGCGCTGTGGTCAACTTCTCCTTCAACAACTGAAAACTATTCTCACAAGCTTCTGACCACTCGAATCTAACATTCTTCTGAGTCAAGCGAGTCATAGGGGCTGCAATCCTGGAAAAATCCTGCACAAACCGCCTATAATACCCGGCTAAACCCAGAAAACTCCGAATCTCAGTAACTGAAGTAGGTCTAGGCCACTCAGATACTGCTTCAACCTTCTGTGGATCAACCTGAATACCTTCTTTAGACACTACGTGTCCAAGAAAAGAAACACTCTCCATCCAGAAATCACACTTCGAGAATTTAGCATAAAGCTGATGATCTCTCAGTGTCTGTAGTACAATCCTCAAGTGATATACGTGCTCTTCCATACTCCTCGAATATACCAGTATATCATCAATGAAGACTACCACAAACTGATCCACATACGGTCGGAATACTCTGTTCATCAGGTCCATAAAAGCTGCTGGTGCATTAGTCAAACCAAAAGACATCACCAGAAATTCATAATGACCATATCGAGTGCGGAAAGCTGTCTTAGGAATATCAGCTTCACTGATCCGCAGCTGATGATAACCCGACCTCAAGTCAACCTTAGAAAAGAATTGTGCACCCTGGAGCTGATCAAACAAATCATCTATCCTCGGGAGAGGATACTTGTTCTTCACTGTCACCTTATTCAGCTCTCTATAGTCAATGCACAGTCTCAGGGTACCATCCTTCTTCTTCACAAACAAGACTGGTGCACCCCAAGGAGAAACACTAGGTCTGATAAAACCCTTATCCAACAACTCTTGCAATTGCTCCTTCAACTCTCTCAACTCTGCAGGAGCCATACGATAGGGTGTCATAGATATAGGAGTAACACCTGGAACCACATCTATACAGAACTCAATCTCTCTATGAGGTGGTAAACCTGGCAACTCCTCGGGAAAAACATCAGGAAACTCACAAGCAACAGGAACATCTGTGAGTGACAACTTCTCCACTGACGTATCCCTAACCAATGCCAAAAACCCCTGACAACCTTTCTTCAACAACTTCCTAGCTGAAATAACAGAAATAAGATTCTGAGGTGCTGAACTCCTGTCACCAACAAACTTAAAATCTTCTTCACCAGGAATTCTAAAAATCACCTCCTTATTCCTGCAATCAACCACGGCAAAGTGCTGAGACAACCAATCCATTCCCAAAATAACATCAAACTCCATCACATCCAACAAAATCAAATCAGCGGGTAATTCTCTATCTCCCACGAGAACTGGACAACCAGAAAGAACAATATCGGTGTCCAAAGAATCACTCAGAGGAGTGGCAACAGACAAAGGAAAAGCCATCCTCGAAGCTTGCCAACAAGATTTAGAAGCAAAAATAGGAGAAACAAACGAATGCGTGGCACCCGGATCAAACAAAACCAAAGCATCCAGGTAACAAACAGAAAGAATACCTGCCACGACTGCATTAGATGCCTGAGCATCCTGCTGAGTCAGATGAAAAACTCTGGCCTGGCCTCGACCTCCCTGCTGACTGGTAGAAGCCTGGCCAACACCTCGGGTACCTCCTCTCGTACCTCTACCACGACTCTGCTGTGGAACAAACTGAGTAGAACCCTGATGCTGAGCTGGTGGTAACTGAAATGGCATAGGTGCAGCACTAGCAATCGACTGCTGTGGGAATCGCGGAATCTGCTGCTGCTGATATCTGGGGTAAGGACACGATCTGGCAAAATGTCCTGTCTGCCCGCATCTGAAACATGTCAGCGGTGTCAGATAACACGGTCCCTGATGGACTCTACCACAAGTCTGACAAACACTGGTCGCTGATCCAGAACTACGACCACTGCTGCTGCTCGAAGCACCTGACCCAAATCTGAACGATCTACGCTGACCTCCACGACCATGTCTACTGCTCCGATGCACTCGATGCTGCTGTCTCTGACTCTGCTGAGTCGAACCTCGCTGCTGACTACTCGAACCAACATGAAAACTCGAATACGGAGTAGCCTGCAATCCACTCGACTGAACTCCCAACTGGTAATAATCAGGCATCGCTCCCTGCCTAACTAACCTCAGCTCGATCTCCTTAGCTAGCTCAATCACAGACTCCAGAGTAAGACCTGCTGTAGGCATACCAGCAAAAGCTGAACCCAAACCAGTCACATAGGTAGTAACAGCGAAATACTGATCTCGCATCAGATCCTCAGCATATCTACCCAGACGAAGAAGAACTCTCGGGTATACTCCTCTACTGATCGATCTCCACGAGAAATACTGGTCAATCGAAGACGATAGCTCAAACGAAGAGGCTCTGGACAAAATCTCCTCATGAACCGCTCTCGAAACTGAGCCCATGTCATCGTCATCATATAGGGCTGGATCTCTGAATGAACCAATCCAAGGCTGGTCCCTCGACAGACAACTCAACGATCATGATCCTCTGGTACTCGTATGAGCAGTCCGAGTCCTAGTCTCAATCGCATGCAGAAAATCTAAAGGATCAGAATGTACCATCAAAAGCAATCCTGCCAACCTGGCATAGAACAAAGCTGCCTCAGGGTCAGACATACCCTGCTGATAGGTAGGCTGAACAGGCTGAACGACATCTGGAGGAACAGGAACATCAAACTCAGGCTCAACAGGCTCCTCGTCCTGTAACTCTCTCTGCCTACGGCGACCTGCCGCTCCACGAGGTCTACCCCTGCCACGACCTCTACGACTAACTGGCTGCTCAGGAGGTAAAACCTCATCCTGAAAAGACTCATCATCCTCGGCCTCAACGACCGGTGGAGCGACACGCGCTCGCCTCCTCATTCTGAAAAGACAAACGGAAAGATTCAGACAAAACAGGACAACGGAGGAATAACGCTGAAAACTACAGCAAGGAATACTCATCAAGACATACTCGAACCTAATACACTGCAGTAGTCCAACAGAAAACACAACTTTAAAACTAGGGCCACAACTCACATAACTAAGCCCTGACATAGAACTCCACTCAGAAACGAACTTCGCTCTGATACCAACTTTGTCACGACCCAAAACAGGGGCCATGACCGGCGCTAGGGAACGGGAATTCTTTCGAATCCGGAACCCGTAGCAAGCCTAAAAATAAAAATAAATCATGCAATAACAATAACCATAAAAATATAATATGCAGCGGAAAATAAAATCATAAATATTACAATATCATCCATAACAACTGGATATAATTCAAACTCATCACATCACATATATAATCTCATAAATGTATAATTCTTTATACAAATCCAGTTTTAACATAATACATCTCTTTTAAAACAAATACATAAAATCCAATACTTTAATTTACAGCTACTGCAGTGTCTAGATAAAATAAATAAGACTCAAGTAGACAATTTACATAAAGAAGCCGGGGCGGAAGAAATCCGGCGTATCGACCTGCTACTGAGGTCTGAGGAAGTTGACTCTCCTGAAAAATAGTCAACGGAGGGGAGTCAGACCTCACTGAGTGAATTACTATAGTATATATACATACACTCTAAGTGATAATGCATACAGTCAACAGTATATGAGTAAGTATGTATATATACAGGCAAGTTCATACAGATGCAGAAAAATCATTTTATATATTTTGTCTGAAAATCAACTTTTATGAAGGATCACATAGAACCCTAGAATATCGCAACCTCAGAAAAATAGTGTTAAACAAACTCTAGCCATACAGGCTCACTGATTCCAAATATATCCACTTAATCCATATTGGACAGTAGACTGGCCCCGAGACACTAAGTCAAACCGAGCTCCAGCAGTCTGACTGCCAGTGTGATTGGCCCCGAGACACTTGGTTAACCGAGCTCCAGAAATCACACCACAAACCACATCTCACACATCCAATAATCATAATCAAATCGATATCCACAAATAGTCAGTAATAAAGCCTAAATACTATAGGCGTACCGGTACGTACTCGGTCCTAGTGCTGCCCACTAGGTAGCACGTTCTATTGATATCCTTCAGTGATAAATAATAAAACATTCATTCACAAATACATGATGCATGAATTTAAATAAATCAACAATATAAACCATATATATACCGAAAATATACCAAACATAAATCAGGTATATTTTGAGTATATATACGTCAAATAAAACCAATCAAATCATGAATTAAACTAAAAATATATTTAAAAACATTTTAAATATATTTTATTAATAAAACATGTATATAATTTATTATATACCAAAAATATACCAAAAATATACTTGAATATAATCATGTTATTTATGCATAATTAGTCAAAATAAAACATGCATTTTCTAAATCATGCATCCTAAGCATATATATATAATATAGTAACTCACCTACTGCGCTCCACGAGACAGGTCCGACGGGCCTGGTCCACTAACCCTCGGTCTCGGCGCAACTAAACAAGAAATAATTAATCGACATCAGAATAACCCTAACAGAAATCCTAGAATTCAATCTAGAGTATTCAACACAGAATTGGAAATTAGGGTTCGACTGGATATCACGTTTTACGAGAATTCTACCGGAAATCCGGCAGAACCTCCCCTGTAAAACAGACATCTCTCTACTCAAAAGAGTAGAGCCGACCCTGCAAAGAAAATACACTTCGAAAATAACACCACAATCACTCACAACCCCTCGGTCGGACTCCAGACTACAATCTGTCGACCGGGGTCCACAAACACAGAAAATATATTCAAAATATACCAAAATATCCTTAAATCATAAAAATACATTTTATAAATAAAAATTACATAATTGACCTTGAAACACTATAAAAATCGATTAAAAACTAATTTTATTTGAAAAAACAGTATATTATCATATATAATTGAAAATAATTCACGAAAAATAGTTTTAATTAGTTAAAAATACCAAATATTTTGTAGAAATCATTTTTTATACCTTAAATAAATATTTAAAACCAATTAAATTACATTTTTAGACAATTTAGGGTTAAAATTACCAAAATACCCCTATATATATATATATATACCTAAATTTACTTCAAAAATTCACCAAAAATCATACAATTATCCAAAATTAATTTTCTCAACATATTTATCAATAACATAAATATTTAACTCAATTTACCAATTAAATTCAAATAAAAACACAATTAACTTAATTTTACAAAATCACATAAACTTCAATAATTAAAAATAAATACTTAGAAATTCATAAAAATTCCAAATAAATTCCTATAATTCATTTCAACACCTAATTCAACCATAAACTCCAATTTCATAATTTAAATAATTAATTTCCGAAAATTCGAAAATAATATTAAAATATTCAAAAATACCCAAAAATCCAAACAATCTCCAAAAATTCTACAAAAATTCATACATGAAGATTAAGCTACCAGGAACAACATTTGTGAAGGAAGTGTTTCCATGAATCATCCAAATTGAAGCTCAAAAAAATCGAAAACCAAAAGTGGCCGAAATATTCAACTCAAAACCTAAGCAATTCTAGACCGTTTTAGCTCAAACAAAAAGCTAGAATAACACTCACCGGAGCTCAAGGAGAAGATAGAGACCGGCGGTGTCGAAAACGGTGGCCGGAGGAGGGAGAAACCACGGTGGGAAGATGGGTGGTCCGGCGGTCACGCACGGGAAGAAAGAAGAAGAAGAAGAAGAAAAAGAAAGAAGAAGAAGAAGAAGAAAAAGAAAGAAAGAAAAGGAAAGAGAAAAGAAAAGAAAAAGAAAGAAAAAGGAAAAGAAAAAGAAAAAAAAAGAAAAAAAGAAAAAAAATAAATTTTAATAATTTAATAATAAATAAAATAATCAAATAATAATAAATAAATAATAAAATATTAGGGGTATAATAAACCCTAATTAAATATACACACACAGGCTTTATTTAATAATTTAAAAATATGTATGAGTTCATGCAAGTCCGTAAATACATTTAAAATAATTAATAATACATTGTTTACGTGGAAAATTTCCCCGAAAATGAAAGTCCCGGGAAAATTTTACGTAAAATACTGAAAATAATAGACAGTAATTAAAATAGGTTTAAAATACATATCAACTCATAAAATATCGTATATACAGTCAAAATTATTGACACTGTATATCCCGGTACAGTGTAAAAATATTTTTAAAAACACGGGATATTACAGTCTTCCCCCCCTTACAAGAATTCGTCCCCCGAATTCCAAAACAAGATTACAGAATCAGGAAGGAAAGAGATACGGGTAAGAAGCTCGCATACTCAGCTTCAGTCTCCCACGTATGCTCTTCAACTCTGTCGCTACGCCACAAAACCTTAACCATCGGAATCTGCTTCGATCGCAACTGTCGAACTTGAAAATCAACGATCGCCACAGGTTCTTCCACAAACGTCAAATCTTCACTCACTTCCACACTGTCAGGTTTGCAACACGTGTGAAGGATCTGAGATATACTTCCTCAACATCGAGATATGAAATACTGGATGCACCTGCGACATACTCGGAGGCAAATCCAACCGATATGCAACAGTGCCAATTCTCTCCAGAATCTCAAACGGTCCAATATATCTCGTGCTAACTTACCCTTCCTACCAAATCTCATCACACCCTTCATCGGAGATACTTTCAGAAAAATGAAATCTCCAACTTGAAACTCCACATCTCTGCGCCTAGGATCCGCATACTCTTCTGTCTGCTAACTGCGGTCTCTAATCTGCGCTTGATCACGGTGACTTCTCTGCAGCATCCTGAACCATCTCTGGTCCAGTCAAAGCTCTCTCACCAATCTCATCCCAACTCAACGGGGATCTACACTTCCTTCCATACAACGCCTCATATGGTGCCATGCCAATACTGCTATGGTAGCTGTTATTATATGCAAACTCAACAAGCGACAATTGATCATCCCAGCTACCTCCCAAATCCAAGACACACATCCTCAACATATCTTCAGTGTCTGGATCGTCCTCTCAGACTGGCCATCTGTCTGAGGATGAAAAGCAGTACTGAAATCCAACCTAGTGCCATCGCTTCTTGCAACTTCTGCCAGAAAGACCGAGAAGTAAACACTGAACCTCTGTCTGACACAATGGACACAGGTACTCCATGAAGGCATACAATATGCTTCACATACAACTTCGCCAATCTAGCAACTGAATATGTGGCTTCACGGGCAAGAAATGTGCAGACTTCGTCAATCTGTCTACAATCACCCAGATGGAATCGTATCCATCCTTCGAACGAGGTAAACCGACCACAAATCCATAGCTATCCTTTCCACTTCCACTCGGGAATAGGAAGAGGCTGAAGCTTCCCAGAAGGCTTCTGATGTTCGGCTTTCACTTGCTGACACGTCAAGCACTTAGCAACATAATCAGCAACATCCTTCTTCAATCCATCCCACCAGATAGATCTCTGATACTGTGGTACATCTTAGTAACACCAGGATGAACGCTGTAGGCTGTAGAATGTGCTTCCTCTAGGATCTCTTCTCTCAAATCATCCACATCAGGAACACACAATCTACCACTGATCCACAACACACCATCATCATCGAGTGTGAAATCAGTGAACTTCCCTGCTCTGACATTCTCTGCAAGCTCTTCCAGAATAGATCTCGGCTCTGAGCTGCTTTAATCCTATCCCTTAGTACAGATCGTACTTTAAACTGAGCTAACAGTCCACCTGATCTACTGATCTTCATCATCAGACCTTGATCCACCATCAAATGCAATTCCTGGATCAATGGTCTCCTCTCCACACCGATGTGAGCAAGACTACCTGAGGACTTCCTACTCAAGGCATCTGCTACCACATTAGCTTTACCCGGATGGTAAAAGAATCTCGCAATCATAATCCTTCAACAGTTCCAACCATCTTCTCTGCCTCAAATTCAAATCTCGCTGCTGAAAAATGTACTTAAGGCTCTTGTGATCAGTAAATATCTCACAAGTCACCCCGTACAAATAATTCTCCAAATCTTCAAAGCAAAGATCACTGCAGCCATCTCCAGATCATGTGTAGGATAGTTCTGCTCATGCTTCTTCAACTGCCTCGAAGCATAGGCTATCACCCTTCCATTCTGCATCAACACACAACCAAGACCAATTCTAGAGGCATCACAGTAAACTGTGAACTTATCCACACTATTAGGCAAAGCTAATACTGGCGCTGTGGTCAACTTCTCCTTCAACAACTGAAAACTATTCTCACAAGCTTCTGACCACTCGAATCTAACATTCTTCTGAGTCAAGCGAGTCATAGGGGCTGCAATCCTGGAAAAATCCTGCACAAACCGCCTATAATACCCGGCTAAACCCAGAAAACTCCGAATCTCAGTAACTGAAGTAGGTCTAGGCCACTCAGATACTGCTTCAACCTTCTGTGGATCAACCTGAATACCTTCTTTAGACACTACGTGTCCAAGAAAAGAAACACTCTCCATCCAGAAATCACACTTCGAGAATTTAGCATAAAGCTGATGATCTCTCAGTGTCTGTAGTACAATCCTCAAGTGATATACGTGCTCTTCCATACTCCTCGAATATACCAGTATATCATCAATGAAGACTACCACAAACTGATCCACATACGGTCGGAATACTCTGTTCATCAGGTCCATAAAAGCTGCTGGTGCATTAGTCAAACCAAAAGACATCACCAGAAATTCATAATGACCATATCGAGTGCGGAAAGCTGTCTTAGGAATATCAGCTTCACTGATCCGCAGCTGATGATAACCCGACCTCAAGTCAACCTTAGAAAAGAATTGTGCACCCTGGAGCTGATCAAACAAATCATCTATCCTCGGGAGAGGATACTTGTTCTTCACTGTCACCTTATTCAGCTCTCTATAGTCAATGCACAGTCTCAGGGTACCATCCTTCTTCTTCACAAACAAGACTGGTGCACCCCAAGGAGAAACACTAGGTCTGATAAAACCCTTATCCAACAACTCTTGCAATTGCTCCTTCAACTCTCTCAACTCTGCAGGAGCCATACGATAGGGTGTCATAGATATAGGAGTAACACCTGGAACCACATCTATACAGAACTCAATCTCTCTATGAGGTGGTAAACCTGGCAACTCCTCGGGAAAAACATCAGGAAACTCACAAGCAACAGGAACATCTGTGAGTGACAACTTCTCCACTGACGTATCCCTAACCAATGCCAAAAACCCCTGACAACCTTTCTTCAACAACTTCCTAGCTGAAATAACAGAAATAAGATTCTGAGGTGCTGAACTCCTGTCACCAACAAACTTAAAATCTTCTTCACCAGGAATTCTAAAAATCACCTCCTTATTCCTGCAATCAACCACGGCAAAGTGCTGAGACAACCAATCCATTCCCAAAATAACATCAAACTCCATCACATCCAACAAAATCAAATCAGCGGGGTAATTCTCTATCTCCCACGAGAACTGGACAACCAGAAAGAACAATATCGGTGTCCAAAGAATCACTCAGAGGAGTGGCAACAGACAAAGGAAAAGCCATCCTCGAAGCTTGCCAACAAGATTTAGAAGCAAAAATAGGAGAAACAAACGAATGCGTGGCACCCGGATCAAACAAAACCAAAGCATCCAGGTAACAAACAGAAAGAATACCTGCCACGACTGCATTAGATGCCTGAGCATCCTGCTGAGTCAGATGAAAAACTCTGGCCTGGCCTCGACCTCCCTGCTGACTGGTAGAAGCCTGGCCAACACCTCGGGTACCTCCTCTCGTACCTCTACCACGACTCTGCTGTGGAACAAACTGAGTAGAACCCTGATGCTGAGCTGGTGGTAACTGAAATGGCATAGGTGCAGCACTAGCAATCGACTGCTGTGGGAATCGCGGAATCTGCTGCTGCTGCTGATATCTGGGGTAAGGACACGATCTGGCAAAATGTCCTGTCTGCCCGGCATCTGAAACATGTCAGCGGTGTCAGATAACACGGTCCCTGATGGACTCTACCACAAGTCTGACAAACACTGGTCGCTGATCCAGAACTACGACCACTGCTGCTGCTCGAAGCACCTGACCCAAATCTGAACGATCTACGCTGACCTCCACGACCATGTCTACTGCTCCGATGCACTCGCTGCTGCTGTCTCTGACTCTGCTGAGTCGAACCTCGCTGCTGACTACTCGAACCAACATGAAAACTCGAATACGGAGTAGCCTGCAATCCACTCGACTGAACTCCCAACTGGTAATAATCAGGCATCGCTCCCTGCCTAACTAACCTCAGCTCGATCTCCTTAGCTAGCTCAATCACAGACTCCAGAGTAAGACCTGCTGTAGGCATACCAGCAAAAGCTGAACCCAAACCAGTCACATAGGTAGTAACAGCGAAATACTGATCTCGCATCAGATCCTCAGCATATCTACCCAGACGAAGAAACTCTCGGGTATACTCCTCTACTGATCGATCTCCACGAGAAATTACTGGTCAATCGAAGACGATAGCTCAAACGAAGAGGCTCTGGACAAAATCTCCTCATGAACCGCTCTCGAAACTGAGCCCATGTCATCGTCATCATATAGGGCTGGATCATCTGAATGAACCAATCCAAGGCTGGTCCCTCGACAGACAACTCAACGATCATGATCCTCTGGTACTCGGTATGAGCAGTCCGAGTCCTAGTCTCAATCGCATGCAGAAAATCTAAGGATCAGAAGTACCATCAAAAGCAATCCTGCCAACTCTGGCATAGAACAAAGCTGCCTCAGGGTCAGACATACCCTGCTGATAGGCAGGCTGAACAGGCTGAACAACTGGAGGAACAGGAACATCAAACTCAGGCTCAACAGGCTCCTCGTCCTGTAACTCTCTCTGCCTACGGCGACCTGCCGCTCCTCGAGGTCTACCCCTGCCACGACCTCTACGTCTAACTGGCTGCTCAGGAGGTAAAACCTCGTCCTGAAAAGACTCATCATCCTCGGCCTCAACGACCGGTGGAGCGACACGCGCTCGCCTCCTCATTCTGAAAAGACAAACGGAAAGATTCAGACAAAACAGACAACGGAGGAATAACGCTGAAAACTACAGCAAGGAATACTCATCAAGACATACTCGAACCTAATACACTGCAGTAGTCCAACAGAAAAACACAACTTTAAAACTAGGGCCACAACTCACATAACTAAGCCCTGACATAGAACTCCACTCAGAAACGAACTTCGCTCTGATACCAACTTTGTCACGACCCAAAACAGGGGCCATGACCGGCGCTAGGGAACGGGAATTCTTTCGAATCCGGAACCCGTAGCAAGCCTAAAAATAAAAATAAATCATGCCAATAACAATAACCATAAAAATATAATATGCAGCGGAAAATAAAATCATAAATATTACAATATCATCCATAACAACTGGATATAATTCAAAACTCATCACATCACATATATAATCTCATAAATGTATAATCTTTATACAAATCCAGTTTTAACATAATACATCTCTTTAAAACAAATACATAAAATCCAATACTTTAATTTACAGCTACTGCAGTGTCTAGATAAAATAAATAAGACTCAAGTAGACAATTTACATAAAGAGCCGGGGCGGAAGAAATCCGGCGTATCGACCTGCTACTGAGGTCTGAGGAAGTTGACTCTCCTGAAAAATAGTCAACGGAGGGGAGTCAGACCTCACTGAGTGAATTACTATAGTATATATACATACACTCTAAGTGATAATGCATACAGTCAACAGTATATGAGTAATATGTATATATACAGGCAAGTTCATACAGATGCAGAAAAATCATTTTATATATTTTGTCTGAAAATCAACTTTTATGAAGGATCACATAGAACCCTAGAATATCGCAACCTCAGAAAAATAGTGTTAAACAACACTCTAGCCATACAGGCTCACTGATTCCAAATATATCCACTTAATCCATATGGACAGTAGACTGGGCCCCGAGACACTAAGTCAACCGAGCTCCAGCTGTCTGACTGCCAGTTGTGATTGGCCCCGAGACACTTGGTCAACCGAGCTCCAGCAATCACACCCACAAACCACATCTCACACATCCAATAATCATAATCAAATCGATATCCACAAATAGTCAGTAATAAAGCCTAAATACTATAGGCATACCGGTACGTACTCGGTCCTAGTGCTGCCCACTAGGTAGCACGTTCTATTGATATCCTTCAGTGATAAATAATAAAACATTCATTCACAAATACATGATGCATGAATTTAAATAAATCAACAATATAAACCATATATATACCGAAAATATACCAAAACATAAATCAGGTATATTTTGAGTATATATACGTCAAATAAATCCAATCAAATCATGAATTAAACTAAAAATATATTTAAAAACATTTTAAATATATTTTATTAATAAAACATGTATATAATTTATTATATACCAAAAATATACCAAAAATATACTTGAATATAAATCATGTTATTTATGCATAATTAGTCAAAATAAAACATGCATTTTCTAAATCATGCATCCTAAGCATATATATATAATATAGTAACTCACCTACTGCGCTCCACGAGACAGGTCCGACGGGCCTGGTCCACTAACCCTCGGTCTCGGCGCAACTAAACAAGAAATAATTAATCGACATCAGAATAACCCTAACAGAAATCCTAGAATTCAATCTAGAGTATTCAACACAGAATTGGAAATTAGGGGTTCGACTGGATATCACGTTTTTACGAGAATTCTACCGGAAATCCGGCAGAACCTCCCCTGTAAAACAGACATCTCTCTACTCAAAAGAGTAGAGCCGACCCTGCAAAGAAAATACACTTCGAAATAACACCCACAATCACTCACAACCCCTCGGTCGGACTCCAGACTACAATCTGTCGACCGGGGTCCACAAACACAGAAAATATATTCAAATATACCAAAAATATCCTTAAATCATAAAAATACATTTTATAAATAAAAATTACATAATTGACCTTGAAACACTATAAAAATCGATTAAAACTAATTTTATTTGAAAAACCGTATATTATATATATAATTGAAAATAATTCACGAAAAAATAGTTTTAATTAGTTAAAAATACCAAATATTTTGTAGAAATCATTTTTATACCTTAAATAAATATTAAAACCAATTAAATTACATTTTTAGACAATTAGGGTAAAATTACCAAAATACCCCTATATATATATATATATATACCTAAATTACTTCAAAAATTCACCAAAAATCATACAATTATCCAAAATTAATTTTCTCAACATATTTATCAATAACATAAATATTTAACTCAATTTACCAATTAAATTCAAATAAAAAACACAATTAACTTAATTTACAAAATCACATAAACTTCAATAATTAAAAATAAATACTTAGAAATTCATAAAAATTCCAAATAAATTCCTATAATTCATTTCAACACCTAATTCAACCATAAACTCCAATTTCATAATTTAAATAATTAATTTCCGAAAATTCGAAAATAATATTAAAATATTCAAAAATACCCAAAAATCCAAACAATCTCCAAAAATTCTACAAAAATTCATACATGAAGATTAAGCTACCAGGAACAACATTTGTGAAGGAAGTTTCCATGAATCATCCAAATTGAAGCTCAAAAAAATCGAAAACCAAAAGTGGCCGAAATATTCAACTCAAAACCTAAGCAATTCTAGACCGTTTTAGCTCAAACAAAAGCTAGAATAACACTCACCGGAGCTCAAGGAGAAGATAGAGACCGGCGGTGTCGAAAACGGTGGCCGGAGGAGGGAGAAACCACGGTGGGAAGATGGGTGGTCCGGCGGTCACGCACGGGTAAGAAAGAAGAAGAAGAAGAAGAAAAAGAAAAAGAAAGAAAAGGAAAGAGAAAAGAAAAGAAAAAGAAAGAAAAAGGAAAAGAAAAAGAAAAAAAAAAGAAAAAAAGAAAAAAAATAAATTTTAATAATTTAATAATAAATAAAAAAATCAAATAATAATAAATAAATAATAAAATATTAGGGTAATAATAAACCCTAATTAAATATACACACACAGGCTTTATTTAATAATTTAAAAATATGTATGAGTTCATGCAAGTCCGTAAATACATTTAAAATAATTAATAATACATTGTTTACGTGGAAATTTCCCCGAAAATGAAAGTCCCGGGAAAATTTTACGTAAAATACTGAAAATAATAGACAGTAATTAAAATAGGTTTAAAATACATATCAACTCATAAAATATCGTATATACAGTCAAAATTATTGACACTGTATATCCCGGTACAGTGTAAAAATATTTTTAAAAACACGGGATATTACAGTCTTCCCCCCTTACAAGAATTCGTCCCGAATTCCAAAACAAGATTACAGAATCAGGAAGGAAAGAGATACGGGTAAGAAGCTCGCATCTCAGCTTCAGTCTCCCACGTATGCTCTTCAACTCTGTCGCTACGCCACAAAACCTTAACCATCGGAATCTGCTTCGATCGCAACTGTCGAACTTGAAAATCAACGATCGCCACAGGTTCTTCCACAAACGTCAAATCTTCACTCACTTCCACACTGTCAGGTTGCAACACGTGTGAAGGATCTGAGATATACTTCCTCAACATCGAGATATGAAATACTGGATGCACCTGCGACATACTCGGAGGCAAATCCAATCGATATGCAACAGTGCCAATTCTCTCCAGAATCTCAAACGGGTCCAATATATCTCGGTGCTAACTTACCCTTCCTACCAAATCTCATCACACCCTTCATCGGAGATACTTTCAGAAAAATGAAATCTCCAACCTGAAACTCCACATCTCTGCGCCTAGGATCCGCATAACTCTTCTGTCTGCTAACTGCGGTCTCTAATCTGCGCTTGATCACGGGTGACTTTCTCTGCAGCATCCTGAACCATCTCTGGTCCAGTCAAAGCTCTCTCACCAATCTCATCCCAACTCAACGGGGATCTACACTTCCTTCCATACAACGCCTCATATGGTGCCATGCCAATACTGCTATGGTAGCTGTTATTATATGCAAACTCAACAAGCGACAAATGATCATCCAACTACCTCCCAAATCCAAGACACACATCCTCAACATATCTTCCAGTGTCTGGATCGTCCTCTCAGACTGGCCATCTGTCTGAGGATGAAAAGCAGTACTGAAATCCAACCTAGTGCCCATCGCTTCTTGCAACTTCTGCCAGAAACGAGAAGTAAACACTGAACCTCTGTCTGACACAATGGACACAGGTACTCCATGAAGGCATACAATATGCTTCACATACAACTTCGCCAATCTAGCAACTGAATATGTGGCTTTCACGGGCAAGAAATGTGCAGACTTCGTCAATCTGTCTACAATCACCCAGATGGAATCGTATCCATCCTTCGAACGAGGTAAACCGACCACAAAATCCATACTATCCTTTCCACTTCCACTCGGGAATAGGAAGAGGCTGAAGCTTCCCAGAAGGCTTCTGATGTTCGGCTTTCACTTGCTGACACGTCAAGCACTTAGCAACATAATCAGCAACATCCTTCTTCAATCCATCCCACCAGTATAGATCTCTGATACTGTGGTACATCTTAGTAACACCAGGATGAACGCTGTAGGCTGTAGAATGTGCTTCCTCTAGGATCTCTTCTCTCAAATCATCCACATCAGGAACACACAATCTACCACTGATCCACAACACACCATCATCATCGAGTGTGAAATCAGTGAACTTCCCTGCTCTGACATTCTCTGCAAGCTCTTCCAGAATAGGATCTCGGCTCTGAGCTGCTTTAATCCTATCCCTTAGTACAGATCGTACTTTAAACTGAGCTAACAGTCCACCTGATCTACTGATCTTCATCATCAGACCTTGATCCACCATCAAATGCAATTCCTGGATCAATGGTCTCCTCTCCACACCGATGTGAGCAAGACTACCTGAGGACTTCCTACTCAAGGCATCTGCTACCACATTAGCTTTACCCGGATGGTAAAGAATCTCGCAATCATAATCCTTCAACAGTTCCAACCATCTTCTCTGCCTCAAATTCAAATCTCGCTGCTGAAAAATGTACTTAGGCTCTTGTGATCAGTAAATATCTCACAAGTCACCCCGTACAAATAATGTCTCCAAATCTTCAAAGCAAAGATCACTGCAGCCATCTCCAGATCATGTGTAGGATAGTTCTGCTCATGCTTCTTCAACTGCCTCGAAGCATAGGCTATCACCCTTCCATTCTGCATCAACACACAACCAAGACCAATTCTAGAGGCATCACAGTAAACTGTGAACTTATCCACACTATTAGGCAAAGCTAATACTGGCGCTGTGGTCAACTTCTCCTTCAACAACTGAAAACTATTCTCACAAGCTTCTGACCACTCGAATCTAACATTCTTCTGAGTCAAGCGAGTCATAGGGGCTGCAATCCTGGAAAAATCCTGCACAAACCGCCTATAATACCCGGCTAAACCCAGAAAACTCCGAATCTCAGTAACTGAAGTAGGTCTAGGCCACTCAGATACTGCTTCAACCTTCTGTGGATCAACCTGAATACCTTCTTTAGACACTACGTGTCCAAGAAAAGAAACACTCTCCATCCAGAAATCACACTTCGAGAATTTAGCATAAAGCTGATGATCTCTCAGTGTCTGTAGTACAATCCTCAAGTGATATACGTGCTCTTCCATACTCCTCGAATATACCAGTATATCATCAATGAAGACTACCACAAACTGATCCACATACGGTCGGAATACTCTGTTCATCAGGTCCATAAAAGCTGCTGGTGCATTAGTCAAACCAAAAGACATCACCAGAAATCATAATGACCATATCGAGTGCGGAAAGCTGTCTTAGGAATATCAGCTTCACTGATCCGCAGCTGATGATAACCCGACCTCAAGTCAACCTTAGAAAAGAATTGTGCACCCTGGAGCTGATCAAACAAATCATCTATCCTCGGGAGAGGATACTTGTTCTTCACTGTCACCTTATTCAGCTCTCTATAGTCAATGCACAGTCTCAGGGTACCATCCTTCTTCTTCACAAACAAGACTGGTGCACCCCAAGGAGAAACACTAGGTCTGATAAAACCCTTATCCAACAACTCTTGCAATTGCTCCTTCAACTCTCTCAACTCTGCAGGAGCCATACGATAGGGTGTCATAGATATAGGAGTAACACCTGGAACCACATCTATACAGAACTCAATCTCTCTATGAGGTGGTAAACCTGGCAACTCCTCGGGAAAAACATCAGGAAACTCACAAGCAACAGGAACATCTGTGAGTGACAACTTCTCCACTGACGTATCCCTAACCAATGCCAAAAACCCCTGACAACCTTTCTTCAACAACTTCCTAGCTGAAATAACAGAAATAAGATTCTGAGGTGCTGAACTCCTGTCACCAACAAACTTAAAATCTTCTTCACCAGGAATTCTAAAAATCACCTCCTTATTCCTGCAATCAACCACGGCAAAGTGCTGAGACAACCAATCCATTCCCAAAATAACATCAAACTCCATCACATCCAACAAAATCAAATCAGCGGGTAATTCTCTATCTCCCACGAGAACTGGACAACCAGAAAAGAACAATATCGGTGTCCAAAGAATCACTCAGAGGAGTGGCAACAGACAAAGGAAAAGCCATCCTCGAAGCTTGCCAACAAGATTTAGAAGCAAAAAATAGGAGAAACAAACGAATGCGTGGCACCCGGATCAAACAAAACCAAAGCATCCAGGTAACAAAACAGAAAGAATACCTGCCACGACTGCATTAGATGCCTGAGCATCCTGCTGAGTCAGATGAAAAACTCTGGCCTGGCCTCGACCTCCCTGCTGACTGGTAGAAGCCTGGCCAACACCTCGGGTACCTCCTCTCGTACCTCTACCACGACTCTGCCTGTGGAACAAACTGAGTAGAACCCTGATGCTGAGCTGGTGGTAACTGAAATGGCATAGGTGCAGCACTAGCAATCGACTGCTGTGGGAATCGCGGAATCTGCTGCTGCTGATATCTGGGGTAAGGACACGATCTGGCAAAATGTCCTGTCTGCCCGCATCTGAAACATGTCAGCGGTGTCAGATAACACGGTCCCTGATGGACTCTACCACAAGTCTGACAAACACTGGTCGCTGATCCAGAACTACGACCACTGCTGCTGCTCGAAGCACCTGACCCAAATCTGAACGATCTACGCTGACCTCCACGACCATGTCTACTGCTCCGATGCACTCGCTGCTGCTGTCTCTGACTCTGCTGAGTCGAACCTCGCTGCGACTACTCGAACCAACATGAAAACTCGAATACGGAGTAGCCTGCAATCCACTCGACTGAACTCCCAACTGGTAATAATCAGGCATCGCTCCCTGCCTAACTAACCTCAGCTCGATCTCCTTAGCTAGCTCAATCACAGACCTCCAGAGTAAGACCTGCTGTAGGCATACTAGCAAAAGCTGAACCCAAACCAGTCACATAGGTAGTAACAGCGAAATACTGATCTCGCATCAGATCCTCAGCATATCTACCCAGACGAAGAAACTCTCGGGTATACTCCTCTCTGATCGATCTCCACGAGAAATACTGGTCAATCGAAGACGATAGCTCAAACGAAGAGGCTCTGGACAAAATCTCCTCATGAACCGCTCTCGAAACTGAGCCCATGTCATCGTCATCATATAGGGCTGGATCATCTGAATGAACCAATCCAAGGCTGGTCCCTCGACAGACAACTCAACGATCATGATCCTCTGGTACTCGGTATGAGCAGTCCGAGTCCTAGTCTCAATCGCATGCAGAAAATCTAAAGGATCAGAAGTACCATCAAAAGCAATCCTGCCAACTCTGGCATAGAACAAAGCTGCCTCAGGGTCAGACATACCCTGCTGATAGGCAGGCTGAACAGGCTGAACAACTGGAGGAACAGGAACATCAAACTCAGGCTCAACAGGCTCCTCGTCCTGTAACTCTCTCTGCCTACGGCGACCTGCCGCTCCTCGAGGTCTACCCCTGCCACGACCTCTACGTCTAACTGGCTGCTCAGGAGGTAAAACCTCGTCCTGAAAAGACTCATCATCCTCGGCCTCAACGACCGGTGGAGCGACACGCGCTCGCCTCCTCATTCTGAAAAGACAAACGGAAAGATTCAGACAAAACAGACAACGGAGGAATAACGCTGAAAACTACAGCAAGGAATACTCATCAAGACATACTCGAACCTAATACACTGCAGTAGTCCAACAGAAAACACAACTTTAAAACTAGGGCCACAACTCACATAACTAAGCCCTGACATAGAACTCCACTCAGAAACGAACTTCGCTCTGATACCAACTTTGTCACGACCCAAAACAGGGGCCATGACCGGCGCTAGGGAACGGGAATTCTTTCGAATCCGGAACCCGTAGCAAGCCTAAAAATAAAAATAAATCATGCAATAACAATAACCATAAAAATATAATATGCAGCGGAAAATAAAATCATAAATATTACAATATCATCCATAACAACTGGATATAATTCAAAACTCATCACATCACATATATAATCTCATAAATGTATAATCTTTATACAAATCAGTTTTAACATAATACATCTCTTTAAAACAAATACATAAAATCCAATACTTTAAAGCTACTGCAGTGTCTAGATAAAATAAATAAGACTCAAGTAGACAATTTACATAAAGAAGCCGGGGCGGAAGAAATCCGGCGTATCGACCTGCTACTGAGGTCTGAGGAAGTTGACTCTCCTGAAAAATAGTCAACGGAGGGGAGTCAGACCTCACTGAGTGAATTACTATAGTATATATACATACACTCTAAGTGATAATGCATACAGTCAACAGTATATGAGTAATATGTATATATACAGGCAAGTTCATACAGATGCAGAAAAATCATTTTATATATTTTGTCTGAAAATCAACTTTTATGAAGGATCACATAGAACCCTAGAATATCGGCAACCTCAGAAAAATAGTGTTAAACAACACTCTAGCCATACAGGGCTCACTGATTCCAAATATATCCACTTAATCCATATGGACAGTAGACTGGGCCCCGAGACACTAAGTCAAACCGAGCTCCAGCAGTCTGACTGCCAGTGTGATTGGCCCCCGAGACACTTGGTCAACCGAGCTCCAGCAATCACACCCACAAACCACATCTCACACATCCAATAATCATAATCAAATCGATATCCACAAATAGTCAGTAATAAAGCCTAAATACTATAGGCGTACCGGTACGTACTCGGTCCTAGTGCTGCCCACTAGGTAGCACGTTCTATTGATATCCTTCAGTGATAAATAATAAAACATTCATTCACAAATACATGATGCATGAATTTAAATAAATCAACAATATAAACCATATATATACCGAAAATATACCAAACATAAATCAGGTATATTTTGAGTATATATACGTCAAATAAATCCAATCAAATCATGAATTAAACTAAAAATATATTTAAAAACATTTTAAATATATTTTATTAATAAAACATGTATATAATTTATTATATACCAAAAATATACCAAAAATATACTTGAATATAAATCATGTTATTTATGCATAATTAGTCAAAATAAAACATGCATTTTCTAAATCATGCATCCTAAGCATATATATATAATATAGTAACTCACCTACTGCGCTCCACGAGACAGGTCCGACGGGCCTGGTCCACTAACCCTCGGTCTCGGCGCAACTAAACAAGAAATAATTAATCGACATCAGAATAACCCTAACAGAAATTCTAGAATTCAATCTAGAGTATTCAACACAGAATTGGAAATTAGGGTTCGACTGGATATCACGTTTTACGAGAATTCTACCGGAAATCCGGCAGAACCTCCCCTGTAAAACAGACATCTCTCTACTCAAAAGAGTAGAGCCGACCCTGCAAAGAAAATACACTTCGAAAATAACACCACAATCACTCACAACCCCTCGGTCGGACTCCAGACTACAATCTGTCGACCGGGGTCCACAAACACAGAAAATATATTCAAATATACCAAAAATATCCTTAAATCATAAAAATACATTTTATAAATAAAAATTACATAATTGACCTTGAAACACTATAAAAATCGATTAAAACTAATTTTATTTGAAAAACCGTATATTATATATATAATTGAAAATAATTCACGAAAAATAGTTTTAATTAGTTAAAAATACCAAATATTTTGTAGAAATCATTTTTATACCTTAAATAAATATTAAAACCAATTAAATTACATTTTTAGACAATTTAGGGTAAAATTACCAAAATACCCCTATATATATATATATACCTAAATTACTTCAAAAATTCACCAAAAATCATACAATTATCCAAAATTAATTTTCTCAACATATTTATCAATAACATAAATATTTAACTCAATTTACCAATTAAATTCAAATAAAAACACAATTAACTTAATTTTACAAAATCACATAAACTTCAATAATTAAAAATAAATACTTAGAAATTCATAAAAATTCCAAATAAATTCCTATAATTCATTTCAACACCTAATTCAACCATAAACTCCAATTTCATAATTTAAATAATTAATTTCCGAAAATTCGAAAATAATATTAAAATATTCAAAAATACCCAAAAATCCAAACAATCTCCAAAAATTCTACAAAAATTCATACATGAAGATTAAGCTACCAGGAACAACATTTGTGAAGGAAGTTTCCATGAATCATCCAAATTGAAGCTCAAAAAAATCGAAAACCAAAAGTGGCCGAAATATTCAACTCAAAACCTAAGCAATTCTAGACCGTTTTAGCTCAAACAAAAGCTAGAATAACACTCACCGGAGCTCAAGGAGAAGATAGAGACCGGCGGTGTCGAAAACGGTGGCCGGAGGAGGGAGAAACCACGGTGGGAAGATGGGTGGTCCGGCGGTCACGCACGGGAAGAAAGAAGAAGAAGAAGAAGAAAAAGAAAAAGAAAGAAAAGGAAAGAGAAAAGAAAAGAAAAAGAAAGAAAAAGGAAAAGAAAAAGAAAAAAAAAGAAAAAAAGAAAAAAAATAAATTTTAATAATTTAATAATAAATAAAATAATCAAATAATAATAAATAAATAATAAAATATTAGGGTAATAATAAACCCTAATTAAATATACACACACAGGCTTTATTTAATAATTTAAAAATATGTATGAGTTCATGCAAGTCCGTAAATACATTTAAAATAATTAATAATACATTGTTTACGTGGAAATTTCCCCGAAAATGAAAGTCCCGGGAAAATTTTACGTAAAATACTGAAAATAATAGACAGTAATTAAAATAGGTTTAAAATACATATCAACTCATAAAATATCGTATATACAGTCAAAATTATTGACACTGTATATCCCGGTACAGTGTAAAAATATTTTTAAAAACACGGGATATTACAGTCTTCCCCCCTTACAAGAATTCGTCCCCGAATTCCAAAACAAGATTACAGAATCAGGAAGGAAAGAGATACGGGTAAGAAGCTCGCATCTCAGCTTCAGTCTCCCACGTATGCTCTTCAACTCTGTCGCTACGCCACAAAACCTTAACCATCGGAATCTGCTTCGATCGCAACTGTCGAACTTGAAAATCAACGATCGCCACAGGTTCTTCCACAAACGTCAAATCTTCACTCACTTCCACACTGTCAGGTTGCAACACGTGTGAAGGATCTGAGATATACTTCCTCAACATCGAGATATGAAATACTGGATGCACCTGCGACATACTCGGAGGCAAATCCAACCAATATGCAACAGTGCCAATTCTCTCCAGAATCTCAAACGGTCCAATATATCTCGGTGCTAACTTACCCTTCCTACCAAATCTCATCACACCCTTCATCGGAGATACTTTCAGAAAAATGAAATCTCCAACCTGAAACTCCACATCTCTGCGCCTAGGATCCGCATAACTCTTCTGTCTGCTAACTGCGGTCTCTAATCTGCGCTTGATCACGGTGACTTTCTCTGCAGCATCCTGAACCATCTCTGGTCCAGTCAAAGCTCTCTCACCAATCTCATCCCAACTCAACGGGGATCTACACTTCCTTCCATACAACGCCTCATATGGTGCCATGCCAATACTGCTATGGTAGCTGTTATTATATGCAAACTCAACAAGCGACAAATGATCATCCCAGCTACCTCCCAAATCCAAGACACACATCCTCAACATATCTTCCAGTGTCTGGATCGTCCTCTCAGACTGGCCATCTGTCTGAGGATGAAAAGCAGTACTGAAATCCAACCTAGTGCCCATCGCTTCTTGCAACTTCTGCCAGAAACGAGAAGTAAACACTGAACCTCTGTCTGACACAATGGACACAGGTACTCCATGAAGGCATACAATATGCTTCACATACAACTTCGCCAATCTAGCAACTGAATATGTGGCTTTCACGGGCAAGAAATGTGCAGACTTCGTCAATCTGTCTACAATCACCCAGATGGAATCGTATCCATCCTTCGAACGAGGTAAACCGACCACAAAATCCATAGCTATCCTTTCCCACTTCCACTCGGGAATAGGAAGAGGCTGAAGCTTCCCAGAAGGCTTCTGATGTTCGGCTTTCACTTGCTGACACGTCAAGCACTTAGCAACATAATCAGCAACATCCTTCTTCAATCCATCCCACCAGTATAGATCTCTGATACTGTGGTACATCTTAGTAACACCAGGATGAACGCTGTAGGCTGTAGAATGTGCTTCCTCTAGGATCTCTTCTCTCAAATCATCCACATCAGGAACACACAATCTACCACTGATCCACAACACACCATCATCATCGAGTGTGAAATCAGTGAACTTCCCTGTTCTGACATTCTCTGCAAGCTCTTCCAGAATAGGATCTCGGCTCTGAGCTGCTTTAATCCTATCCCTTAGTACAGATCGTACTTTAAACTGAGCTAACAGTCCACCTGATCTACTGATCTTCATCATCAGACCTTGATCCACCATCAAATGCAATTCCTGGATCAATGGTCTCCTCTCCACACCGATGTGAGCAAGACTACCTGAGGACTTCCTACTCAAGGCATCTGCTACCACATTAGCTTTACCCGGATGGTAAAGAATCTCGCAATCATAATCCTTCAACAGTTCCAACCATCTTCTCTGCCTCAAATTCAAATCTCGCTGCTGAAAAATGTACTTAAGGCTCTTGTGATCAGTAAATATCTCACAAGTCACCCCGTACAAATAATGTCTCCAAATCTTCAAAGCAAAGATCACTGCAGCCATCTCCAGATCATGTGTAGGATAGTTCTGCTCATGCTTCTTCAACTGCCTCGAAGCATAGGCTATCACCCTTCCATTCTGCATCAACACACAACCAAGACCAATTCTAGAGGCATCACAGTAAACTGTGAACTTATCCACACTATTAGGCAAAGCTAATACTGGCGCTGTGGTCAACTTCTCCTTCAACAACTGAAAACTATTCTCACAAGCTTCTGACCACTCGAATCTAACATTCTTCTGAGTCAAGCGAGTCATAGGGGCTGCAATCCTGGAAAAATCCTGCACAAACCGCCTATAATACCCGGCTAAACCCAGAAAACTCCGAATCTCAGTAACTGAAGTAGGTCTAGGCCACTCAGATACTGCTTCAACCTTCTGTGGATCAACCTGAATACCTTCTTTAGACACTACGTGTCCAAGAAAAGAAACACTCTCCATCCAGAAATCACACTTCGAGAATTTAGCATAAAGCTGATGATCTCTCAGTGTCTGTAGTACAATCCTCAAGTGATATACGTGCTCTTCCATACTCCTCGAATATACCAGTATATCATCAATGAAGACTACCACAAACTGATCCACATACGGTCGGAATACTCTGTTCATCAGGTCCATAAAAGCTGCTGGTGCATTAGTCAAACCAAAAGACATCACCAGAAATTCATAATGACCATATCGAGTGCGGAAAGCTGTCTTAGGAATATCAGCTTCACTGATCCGCAGCTGATGATAACCCGACCTCAAGTCAACCTTAGAAAAGAATTGTGCACCCTGGAGCTGATCAAACAAATCATCTATCCTCGGGAGAGGATACTTGTTCTTCACTGTCACCTTATTCAGCTCTCTATAGTCAATGCACAGTCTCAGGGTACCATCCTTCTTCTTCACAAACAAGACTGGTGCACCCCAAGGAGAAACACTAGGTCTGATAAAACCCTTATCCAACAACTCTTGCAATTGCTCCTTCAACTCTCTCAACTCTGCAGGAGCCATACGATAGGGTGTCATAGATATAGGAGTAACACCTGGAACCACATCTATACAGAACTCAATCTCTCTATGAGGTGGTAAACCTGGCAACTCCTCGGGAAAAACATCAGGAAACTCACAAGCAACAGGAACATCTGTGAGTGACAACTTCTCCACTGACGTATCCCTAACCAATGCCAAAAACCCCTGACAACCTTTCTTCAACAACTTCCTAGCTGAAATAACAGAAATAAGATTCTGAGGTGCTGAACTCCTGTCACCAACAAACTTAAAATCTTCTTCACCAGGAATTCTAAAAATCACCTCCTTATTCCTGCAATCAACCACGGCAAAGTGCTGAGACAACCAATCCATTCCCAAAATAACATCAAACTCCATCACATCCAACAAAATCAAATCAGCGGGTAATTCTCTATCTCCCACGAGAACTGGACAACCAGAAAGAACAATATCGGTGTCCAAAGAATCACTCAGAGGAGTGGCAACAGACAAAGGAAAAGCCATCCTCGAAGCTTGCCAACAAGATTTAGAAGCAAAAATAGGAGAAACAAACGAATGCGTGGCACCCGGATCAAACAAAACCAAAGCATCCAGGTAACAAACAGAAAGAATACCTGCCACGACTGCATTAGATGCCTGAGCATCCTGCTGAGTCAGATGAAAAACTCTGGCCTGGCCTCGACCTCCCTGCTGACTGGTAGAAGCCTGGCCAACACCTCGGGTACCTCCTCTCGTACCTCTACCACGACTCTGCTGTGGAACAAACTGAGTAGAACCCTGATGCTGAGCTGGTGGTAACTGAAATGGCATAGGTGCAGCACTAGCAATCGACTGCTGTGGGAATCGCGGAATCTGCTGCTGCTGATATCTGGGGTAAGGACACGATCTGGCAAAATGTCCTGTCTGCCCGCATCTGAAACATGTCAGCGGTGTCAGATAACACGGTCCCTGATGGACTCTACCACAAGTCTGACAAACACTGGTCGCTGATCCAGAACTACGACCACTGCTGCTGCTCGAAGCACCTGACCCAAATCTGAACGATCTACGCTGACCTCCACGACCATGTCTACTGCTCCGATGCACTCGCTGCTGCTGTCTCTGACTCTGCTGAGTCGAACCTCGCTGCTGACTACTCGAACCAACATGAAAACTCGAATACGGAGTAGCCTGCAATCCACTCGACTGAACTCCCAACTGGTAATAATCAGGCATCGCTCCCTGCCTAACTAACCTCAGCTCGATCTCCTTAGCTAGCTCAATCACAGACTCCAGAGTAAGACCTGCTGTAGGCATACCAGCAAAAGCTGAACCCAAACCAGTCACATAGGTAGTAACAGCGAAATACTGATCTCGCATCAGATCCTCAGCATATCTACCCAGACGAAGAAACTCTCGGGTATACTCCTCTACTGATCGATCTCCACGAGAAATACTGGTCAATCGAAGACGATAGCTCAAACGAAGAGGCTCTGGACAAAATCTCCTCATGAACCGCTCTCGAAACTGAGCCCATGTCATCGTCATCATATAGGGCTGGATCATCTGAATGAACCAATCCAAGGCTGGTCCCTCGACAGACAACTCAACGATCATGATCCTCTGGTACTCGGTATGAGCAGTCCGAGTCCTAGTCTCAATCGCATGCAGAAAATCTAAAGGATCAGAAGTACCATCAAAAGCAATCCTGCCAACTCTGGCATAGAACAAAGCTGCCTCAGGGTCAGACATACCCTGCTGATAGGCAGGCTGAACAGGCTGAACAACTGGAGGAACAGGAACATCAAACTCAGGCTCAACAGGCTCCTCGTCCTGTAACTCTCTCTGCCTACGGCGACCTGCCGCTCCTCGAGGTCTACCCCTGCCACGACCTCTACGTCTAACTGGCTGCTCAGGAGGTAAAACCTCGTCCTGAAAAGACTCATCATCCTCGGCCTCAACGACCGGTGGAGCGACACGCGCTCGCCTCCTCATTCTGAAAAGACAAACGGAAAGATTCAGACAAAACAGACAACGGAGGAATAACGCTGAAAACTACAGCAAGGAATACTCATCAAGACATACTCGAACCTAATACACTGCAGTAGTCCAACAGAAAACACAACTTTAAAACTAGGGCCACAACTCACATAACTAAGCCCTGACATAGAACTCCACTCAGAAACGAACTTCGCTCTGATACCAACTTTGTCACGACCCAAAACAGGGGCCATGACCGGCGCTAGGGAACGGGAATTCTTTCGAATCCGGAACCCGTAGCAAGCCTAAAAATAAAAATAAATCATGCAATAACAATAACCATAAAAATATAATATGCAGCGGAAAATAAAATCATAAATATTACAATATCATCCATAACAACTGGATATAATTCAAAACTCATCACATCACATATATAATCTCATAAATGTATAATCTTTATACAAATCCAGTTTTAACATAATACATCTCTTTAAAACAAATACATAAAATCCAATACTTTAATTTACAGCTACTGCAGTGTCTAGATAAAATAAATAAGACTCAAGTAGACAATTTACATAAAGAAGCCGGGGCGGAAGAAATCCGGCGTATCGACCTGCTACTGAGGTCTGAGGAAGTTGACTCTCCTGAAAAATAGTCAACGGAGGGGAGTCAGACCTCACTGAGTGAATTACTATAGTATATATACATACACTCTAAGTGATAATGCATACAGTCAACAGTATATGAGTAATATGTATATATACAGGCAAGTTCATACAGATGCAGAAAAATCATTTTATATATTTTGTCTGAAAATCAACTTTTATGAAGGATCACATAGAACCCTAGAATATCGCAACCTCAGAAAAATAGTGTTAAACAACACTCTAGCCATACAGGCTCACTGATTCCAAATATATCCACTTAATCCATATGGACAGTAGACTGGCCCCGAGACACTAAGTCAACCGAGCTCCAGCAGTCTGACTGCCAGTGTGATTGGCCTCGAGACACTTGGTCAACCGAGCTCCAGCAATCACACCCACAAACCACATCTCACACATCCAATAATCATAATCAAATCGATATCCACAAATAGTCAGTAATAAAGCCTAAATACTATAGGCGTACCGGTACGTACTCGGTCCTAGTGCTGCCCACTAGGTAGCACGTTCTATTGATATCCTTCAGTGATAAATAATAAAACATTCATTCACAAATACATGATGCATGAATTTAAATAAATCAACAATATAAACCATATATATACCGAAAATATACCAAACATAAATCAGGTATATTTTGAGTATATATACGTCAAATAAATCCAATCAAATCATGAATTAAACTAAAAATATATTTAAAAACATTTTAAATATATTTTATTAATAAAACATGTATATAATTTATTATATACCAAAAATATACCAAAAATATACTTGAATATAAATCATGTTATTTATGCATAATTAGTCAAAATAAAACATGCATTTTCTAAATCATGCATCCTAAGCATATATATATAATATAGTAACTCACCTACTGCGCTCCACGAGACAGGTCCGACGGGCCTGGTCCACTAACCCTCGGTCTCGGCGCAACTAAACAAGAAATAATTAATCGACATCAGAATAACCCTAACAGAAATCCTAGAATTCAATCTAGAGTATTCAACACAGAATTGGAAATTAGGGTTCGACTGGATATCACGTTTTACGAGAATTCTACCGGAAATCCGGCAGAACCTCCCCTGTAAAACAGACATCTCTCTACTCAAAAGAGTAGAGCCGACCCTGCAAAGAAAATACACTTCGAAAATAACACCACAATCACTCACAACCCCTCGGTCGGACTCCAGACTACAATCTGTCGACCGGGGTCCACAAACACAGAAAATATATTCAAATATACCAAAAATATCCTTAAATCATAAAAATACATTTTATAAATAAAAATTACATAATTGACCTTGAAACACTATAAAAATCGATTAAAACTAATTTTATTTGAAAAACCGTATATTATATATATAATTGAAAATAATTCACGAAAAATAGTTTTAATTAGTTAAAAATACCAAATATTTTGTAGAAATCATTTTTATACCTTAAATAAATATTAAAACCAATTAAATTACATTTTTAGACAATTTAGGGTAAAATTACCAAAATACCCCTATATATATATATATACCTAAATTACTTCAAAAATTCACCAAAAATCATACAATTATCCAAAATTAATTTTCTCAACATATTTATCAATAACATAAATATTTAACTCAATTTACCAATTAAATTCAAATAAAAACACAATTAACTTAATTTTACAAAATCACATAAACTTCAATAATTAAAAATAAATACTTAGAAATTCATAAAAATTCCAAATAAATTCCTATAATTCATTTCAACACCTAATTCAACCATAAACTCCAATTTCATAATTTAAATAATTAATTTCCGAAAATTCGAAAATAATATTAAAATATTCAAAAATACCCAAAAATCCAAACAATCTCCAAAAATTCTACAAAAATTCATACATGAAGATTAAGCTACCAGGAACAACATTTGTGAAGGAAGTTTCCATGAATCATCCAAATTGAAGCTCAAAAAAATCGAAAACCAAAAGTGGCCGAAATATTCAACTCAAAACCTAAGCAATTCTAGACCGTTTTAGCTCAAACAAAAGCTAGAATAACACTCACCGGAGCTCAAGGAGAAGATAGAGACCGGCGGTGTCAAAAACGGTGGCCGGAGGAGGGAGAAACCACGGTGGGAAGATGGGTGGTCCGGCGGTCACGCACGGGAAGAAAGAAGAAGAAGAAGAAGAAAAAGAAAAAGAAAGAAAAGGAAAGAGAAAAGAAAAGAAAAAGAAAGAAAAAGGAAAAGAAAAAGAAAAAAAAAGAAAAAAAGAAAAAAAATAAATTTTAATAATTTAATAATAAATAAAATAATCAAATAATAATAAATAAATAATAAAATATTAGGGTAATAATAAACCCTAATTAAATATACACACACAGGCTTTATTTAATAATTTAAAAATATGTATGAGTTCATGCAAGTCCGTAAATACATTTAAAATAATTAATAATACATTGTTTACGTGGAAATTTCCCCGAAAATGAAAGTCCCGGGAAAATTTTACGTAAAATACTGAAAATAATAGACAGTAATTAAAATAGGTTTAAAATACATATCAACTCATAAAATATCGTATATACAGTCAAAATTATTGACACTGTATATCCCGGTACAGTGTAAAAATATTTTTAAAAACACGGGATATTACAGTCTTCCCCCCTTACAAGAATTCGTCCCCGAATT
Organism: Mallotus nudiflorus; assembly: GCA_947683625.1. Classification (NCBI taxonomy): domain Eukaryota; kingdom Viridiplantae; phylum Streptophyta; class Magnoliopsida; order Malpighiales; family Euphorbiaceae; genus Mallotus; species Mallotus nudiflorus. The sequence goes on from CANTUR010001212.1 coordinate 156,165, forward strand.
CCAAAACAAGATTACAGAATCAGGAAGGAAAGAGATACGGGTAAGAAGCTCGCATCTCAGCTTCAGTCTCCCACGTATGCTCTTCAACTCTGTCGCTACGCCACAAAACCTTAACCATCGGAATCTGCTTCGATCGCAACTGTCGAACTTGAAAATCAACGATCGCCACAGGTTCTTCCACAAACGTCAAATCTTCACTCACTTCCACACTGTCAGGTTGCAACACGTGTGAAGGATCTGAGATATACTTCCTCAACATCGAGATATGAAATACTGGATGCACCTGCGACATACTCGGAGGCAAATCCAACCGATATGCAACAGTGCCAATTCTCTCCAGAATCTCAAACGGTCCAATATATCTCGGTGCTAACTTACCCTTCCTACCAAATCTCATCACACCCTTCATCGGAGATACTTTCAGAAAAATGAAATCTCCAACTTGAAACTCCACATCTCTGCGCCTAGGATCCGCATAACTCTTCTGTCTGCTAACTGCGGTCTCTAATCTGCGCTTGATCACGGTGACTTTCTCTGCAGCATCCTGAACCATCTCTGGTCCAGTCAAAGCTCTCTCACCAATCTCATCCCAACTCAACGGGGATCTACACTTCCTTCCATACAACGCCTCATATGGTGCCATGCCAATACTGCTATGGTAGCTGTTATTATATGCAAACTCAACAAGCGACAAATGATCATCCCAGCTACCTCCCAAATCCAAGACACACATCCTCAACATATCTTCCAGTGTCTGGATCGTCCTCTCAGACTGGCCATCTGTCTGAGGATGAAAAGCAGTACTGAAATCCAACCTAGTGCCCATCGCTTCTTGCAACTTCTGCCAGAAACGAGAAGTAAACACTGAACCTCTGTCTGACACAATGGACACAGGTACTCCATGAAGGCATACAATATGCTTCACATACAACTTCGCCAATCTAGCAACTGAATATGTGGCTTTCACGGGCAAGAAATGTGCAGACTTCGTCAATCTGTCTACAATCACCCAGATGGAATCGTATCCATCCTTCGAACGAGGTAAACCGACCACAAAATCCATAGCTATCCTTTCCCACTTCCACTCGGGAATAGGAAGAGGCTGAAGCTTCCCAGAAGGCTTCTGATGTTCGGCTTTCACTTGCTGACACGTCAAGCACTTAGCAACATAATCAGCAACATCCTTCTTCAATCCATCCCACCAGTATAGATCTCTGATACTGTGGTACATCTTAGTAACACCAGGATGAACGCTGTAGGCTATAGAATGTGCTTCCTCTAGGATCTCTTCTCTCAAATCATCCACATCAGGAACACACAATCTACCACTGATCCACAACACACCATCATCATCGAGTGTGAAATCAGTGAACTTCCCTGCTCTGACATTCTCTGCAAGCTCTTCCAGAATAGGATCTCGGCTCTGAGCTGCTTTAATCCTATCCCTTAGTACAGATCGTACTTTAAACTGAGCTAACAGTCCACCTGATCTACTGATCTTCATCATCAGACCTTGATCCACCATCAAATGCAATTCCTGGATCAATGGTCTCCTCTCCACACCGATGTGAGCAAGACTACCTGAGGACTTCCTACTCAAGGCATCTGCTACCACATTAGCTTTACCCGGATGGTAAAGAATCTCGCAATCATAATCCTTCAACAGTTCCAACCATCTTCTCTGCCTCAAATTCAAATCTCGCTGCTGAAAAATGTACTTAAGGCTCTTGTGATCAGTAAATATCTCACAAGTCACCCCGTACAAATAATGTCTCCAAATCTTCAAAGCAAAGATCACTGCAGCCATCTCCAGATCATGTGTAGGATAGTTCTGCTCATGCTTCTTCAACTGCCTCGAAGCATAGGCTATCACCCTTCCATTCTGCATCAACACACAACCAAGACCAATTCTAGAGGCATCACAGTAAACTGTGAACTTATCCACACTATTAGGCAAAGCTAATACTGGCGCTGTGGTCAACTTCTCCTTCAACAACTGAAAACTATTCTCACAAGCTTCTGACCACTCGAATCTAACATTCTTCTGAGTCAAGCGAGTCATAGGGGCTGCAATCCTGGAAAAATCCTGCACAAACCGCCTATAATACCCGGCTAAACCCAGAAAACTCCGAATCTCAGTAACTGAAGTAGGTCTAGGCCACTCAGATACTGCTTCAACCTTCTGTGGATCAACCTGAATACCTTCTTTAGACACTACGTGTCCAAGAAAAGAAACACTCTCCATCCAGAAATCACACTTCGAGAATTTAGCATAAAGCTGATGATCTCTCAGTGTCTGTAGTACAATCCTCAAGTGATATACGTGCTCTTCCATACTCCTCGAATATACCAGTATATCATCAATGAAGACTACCACAAACTGATCCACATACGGTCGGAATACTCTGTTCATCAGGTCCATAAAAGCTGCTGGTGCATTAGTCAAACCAAAAGACATCACCAGAAATTCATAATGACCATATCGAGTGCGGAAAGCTGTCTTAGGAATATCAGCTTCACTGATCCGCAGCTGATGATAACCCGACCTCAAGTCAACCTTAGAAAAGAATTGTGCACCCTGGAGCTGATCAAACAAATCATCTATCCTCGGGAGAGGATACTTGTTCTTCACTGTCACCTTATTCAGCTCTCTATAGTCAATGCACAGTCTCAGGGTACCATCCTTCTTCTTCACAAACAAGACTGGTGCACCCCAAGGAGAAACACTAGGTCTGATAAAACCCTTATCCAACAACTCTTGCAATTGCTCCTTCAACTCTCTCAACTCTGCAGGAGCCATACGATAGGGTGTCATAGATATAGGAGTAACACCTGGAACCACATCTATACAGAACTCAATCTCTCTATGAGGTGGTAAACCTGGCAACTCCTCGGGAAAAACATCAGGAAACTCACAAGCAACAGGAACATCTGTGAGTGACAACTTCTCCACTGACGTATCCCTAACCAATGCCAAAAACCCCTGACAACCTTTCTTCAACAACTTCCTAGCTGAAATAACAGAAATAAGATTCTGAGGTGCTGAACTCCTGTCACCAACAAACTTAAAATCTTCTTCACCAGGAATTCTAAAAATCACCTCCTTATTCCTGCAATCAACCACGGCAAAGTGCTGAGACAACCAATCCATTCCCAAAATAACATCAAACTCCATCACATCCAACAAAATCAAATCAGCGGGTAATTCTCTATCTCCCACGAGAACTGGACAACCAGAAAGAACAATATCGGTGTCCAAAGAATCACTCAGAGGAGTGGCAACAGACAAAGGAAAAGCCATCCTCGAAGCTTGCCAACAAGATTTAGAAGCAAAAATAGGAGAAACAAACGAATGCGTGGCACCCGGATCAAACAAAACCAAAGCATCCAGGTAACAAACAGAAAGAATACCTGCCACGACTGCATTAGATGCCTGAGCATCCTGCTGAGTCAGATGAAAAACTCTGGCCTGGCCTCGACCTCCCTGCTGACTGGTAGAAGCCTGGCCAACACCTCGGGTACCTCCTCTCGTACCTCTACCACGACTCTGCTGTGGAACAAACTGAGTAGAACCCTGATGCTGAGCTGGTGGTAACTGAAATGGCATAGGTGCAGCACTAGCAATCGACTGCTGTGGGAATCGCGGAATCTGCTGCTGCTGATATCTGGGGTAAGGACACGATCTGGCAAAATGTCCTGTCTGCCCGCATCTGAAACATGTCAGCGGTGTCAGATAACACGGTCCCTGATGGACTCTACCACAAGTCTGACAAACACTGGTCGCTGATCCAGAACTACGACCACTGCTGCTGCTCGAAGCACCTGACCCAAATCTGAACGATCTACGCTGACCTCCACGACCATGTCTACTGCTCCGATGCACTCGCTGCTGCTGTCTCTGACTCTGCTGAGTCGAACCTCGCTGCTGACTACTCGAACCAACATGAAAACTCGAATACGGAGTAGCCTGCAATCCACTCGACTGAACTCCCAACTGGTAATAATCAGGCATCGCTCCCTGCCTAACTAACCTCAGCTCGATCTCCTTAGCTAGCTCAATCACAGACTCCAGAGTAAGACCTGCTGTAGGCATACCAGCAAAAGCTGAACCCAAACCAGTCACATAGGTAGTAACAGCGAAATACTGATCTCGCATCAGATCCTCAGCATATCTACCCAGACGAAGAAACTCTCGGGTATACTCCTCTACTGATCGATCTCCACGAGAAATACTGGTCAATCGAAGACGATAGCTCAAACGAAGAGGCTCTGGACAAAATCTCCTCATGAACCGCTCTCGAAACTGAGCCCATGTCATCGTCATCATATAGGGCTGGATCATCTGAATGAACCAATCCAAGGCTGGTCCCTCGACAGACAACTCAACGATCATGATCCTCTGGTACTCGGTATGAGCAGTCCGAGTCCTAGTCTCAATCGCATGCAGAAAATCTAAAGGATCAGAAGTACCATCAAAAGCAATCCTGCCAACTCTGGCATAGAACAAAGCTGCCTCAGGGTCAGACATACCCTGCTGATAGGCAGGCTGAACAGGCTGAACAACTGGAGGAACAGGAACATCAAACTCAGGCTCAACAGGCTCCTCGTCCTGTAACTCTCTCTGCCTACGGCGACCTGCCGCTCCTCGAGGTCTACCCCTGCCACGACCTCTACGTCTAACTGGCTGCTCAGGAGGTAAAACCTCGTCCTGAAAAGACTCATCATCCTCGGCCTCAACGACCGGTGGAGCGACACGCGCTCGCCTCCTCATTCTGAAAAGACAAACGGAAAGATTCAGACAAAACAGACAACGGAGGAATAACGCTGAAAACTACAGCAAGGAATACTCATCAAGACATACTCGAACCTAATACACTGCAGTAGTCCAACAGAAAACACAACTTTAAAACTAGGGCCACAACTCACATAACTAAGCCCTGACATAGAACTCCACTCAGAAACGAACTTCGCTCTGATACCAACTTTGTCACGACCCAAAACAGGGGCCATGACCGGCGCTAGGGAACGGGAATTCTTTCGAATCCGGAACCCGTAGCAAGCCTAAAAATAAAAATAAATCATGCAATAACAATAACCATAAAAATATAATATGCAGCGGAAAATAAAATCATAAATATTACAATATCATCCATAACAACTGGATATAATTCAAAACTCATCACATCACATATATAATCTCATAAATGTATAATCTTTATACAAATCCAGTTTTAACATAATACATCTCTTTAAAACAAATACATAAAATCCAATACTTTAATTTACAGCTACTGCAGTGTCTAGATAAAATAAATAAGACTCAAGTAGACAATTTACATAAAGAAGCCGGGGCGGAAGAAATCCGGCGTATCGACCTGCTACTGAGGTCTGAGGAAGTTGACTCTCCTGAAAAATAGTCAACGGAGGGGAGTCAGACCTCACTGAGTGAATTACTATAGTATATATACATACACTCTAAGTGATAATGCATACAGTCAACAGTATATGAGTAATATGTATATATACAGGCAAGTTCATACAGATGCAGAAAAATCATTTTATATATTTTGTCTGAAAATCAACTTTTATGAAGGATCACATAGAACCCTAGAATATCGCAACCTCAGAAAAATAGTGTTAAACAACACTCTAGCCATACAGGCTCACTGATTCCAAATATATCCACTTAATCCATATGGACAGTAGACTGGCCCCGAGACACTAAGTCAACCGAGCTCCAGCAGTCTGACTGCCAGTGTGATTGGCCCCGAGACACTTGGTCAACCGAGCTCCAGCAATCACACCCACAAACCACATCTCACACATCCAATAATCATAATCAAATCGATATCCACAAATAGTCAGTAATAAAGCCTAAATACTATAGGCGTACCGGTACGTACTCGGTCCTAGTGCTGCCCACTAGGTAGCACGTTCTATTGATATCCTTCAGTGATAAATAATAAAACATTCATTCACAAATACATGATGCATGAATTTAAATAAATCAACAATATAAACCATATATATACCGAAAATATACCAAACATAAATCAGGTATATTTTGAGTATATATACGTCAAATAAATCCAATCAAATCATGAATTAAACTAAAAATATATTTAAAAACATTTTAAATATATTTTATTAATAAAACATGTATATAATTTATTATATACCAAAAATATACCAAAAATATACTTGAATATAAATCATGTTATTTATGCATAATTAGTCAAAATAAAACATGCATTTTCTAAATCATGCATCCTAAGCATATATATATAATATAGTAACTCACCTACTGCGCTCCACGAGACAGGTCCGACGGGCCTGGTCCACTAACCCTCGGTCTCGGCGCAACTAAACAAGAAATAATTAATCGACATCAGAATAACCCTAACAGAAATCCTAGAATTCAATCTAGAGTATTCAACACAGAATTGGAAATTAGGGTTCGACTGGATATCACGTTTTACGAGAATTCTACCGGAAATCCGGCAGAACCTCCCCTGTAAAACAGACATCTCTCTACTCAAAAGAGTAGAGCCGACCCTGCAAAGAAAATACACTTCGAAAATAACACCACAATCACTCACAACCCCTCGGTCGGACTCCAGACTACAATCTGTCGACCGGGGTCCACAAACATAGAAAATATATTCAAATATACCAAAAATATCCTTAAATCATAAAAATACATTTTATAAATAAAAATTACATAATTGACCTTGAAACACTATAAAAATCGATTAAAACTAATTTTATTTGAAAAACCGTATATTATATATATAATTGAAAATAATTCACGAAAAATAGTTTTAATTAGTTAAAAATACCAAATATTTTGTAGAAATCATTTTTATACCTTAAATAAATATTAAAACCAATTAAATTACATTTTTAGACAATTTAGGGTAAAATTACCAAAATACCCCTATATATATATATATACCTAAATTACTTCAAAAATTCACCAAAAATCATACAATTATCCAAAATTAATTTTCTCAACATATTTATCAATAACATAAATATTTAACTCAATTTACCAATTAAATTCAAATAAAAACACAATTAACTTAATTTTACAAAATCACATAAACTTCAATAATTAAAAATAAATACTTAGAAATTCATAAAAATTCCAAATAAATTCCTATAATTCATTTCAACACCTAATTCAACCATAAACTCCAATTTCATAATTTAAATAATTAATTTCCGAAAATTCGAAAATAATATTAAAATATTCAAAAATACCCAAAAATCCAAACAATCTCCAAAAATTCTACAAAAATTCATACATGAAGATTAAGCTACCAGGAACAACATTTGTGAAGGAAGTTTCCATGAATCATCCAAATTGAAGCTCAAAAAAATCGAAAACCAAAAGTGGCCGAAATATTCAACTCAAAACCTAAGCAATTCTAGACCGTTTTAGCTCAAACAAAAGCTAGAATAACACTCACCGGAGCTCAAGGAGAAGATAGAGACCGGCGGTGTCGAAAACGGTGGCCGGAGGAGGGAGAAACCACGGTGGGAAGATGGGTGGTCCGGCGGTCACGCACGGGAAGAAAGAAGAAGAAGAAGAAGAAAAAGAAAAAGAAAGAAAAGGAAAGAGAAAAGAAAAGAAAAAGAAAGAAAAAGGAAAAGAAAAAGAAAAAAAAAGAAAAAAAGAAAAAAAATAAATTTTAATAATTTAATAATAAATAAAATAATCAAATAATAATAAATAAATAATAAAATATTAGGGTAATAATAAACCCTAATTAAATATACACACACAGGCTTTATTTAATAATTTAAAAATATGTATGAGTTCATGCAAGTCCGTAAATACATTTAAAATAATTAATAATACATTGTTTACGTGGAAATTTCCCCGAAAATGAAAGTCCCGGGAAAATTTTACGTAAAATACTGAAAATAATAGACAGTAATTAAAATAGGTTTAAAATACATATCAACTCATAAAATATCGTATATACAGTCAAAATTATTGACACTGTATATCCCGGTACAGTGTAAAAATATTTTTAAAAACACGGGATATTACACTAGTTTTATGAATTTGCATGAACTCATATATAATTTTTAAAGTGCTAAAATAAAGTGTATATATGTGTGTTTATTTAAATTAAATTAGGGTTTAATTAATTACCCTAATTTTTATTATTTAGTTTTAATATTAATGTCATGACCCAAAACAGGGGCCATGACCGGTGCTAGGGAATGGGAATTCTTTCGAATCCGGAACCCGTAGCAAGCCTAAAAAATAAAAATCAAACATGCCATAATAATAACAATATTATATGCAGCGGAAATAAAAATCATAAATCAAATCATAAATATAATAATAACATTTTCACCACTGGATTTAAATTAAATCTCATCTCATATATATAAATCTTTTAATACAAATCCAGTTCAAATAATACAATATAACATCTCTTTAAATATTTAATGACTACTGCAGTGTCTAGATAAAATAAATCCAAGACTCAGAGAAGCAGTTTACACAAAGAAGCCGGGACGGAAGAAATCCGGCATACAGGCCTGATACTGAGGTCTGAAGATGTTGACTCTCCTGAAAAATTGTCAACGGAGGGGAGTCAGACCTCACTGAGTGAATTACTATAATATATATATATACACACTAAATAACAATGCATACAGGCAGCAGTATATATAATATGTAAGTATATACAGACAAATTCACACAGATGCAGAAAAATCATTTTTATATATTTTTATTGAAAATCACAGTTTATGAAGGATCAAATAGAACCTTATGATATCGCAACCTCGAAAATAGTGTTAGACAACACTCTAGCCATACAGGCTCACTTAATCCAAATATATCCACTTAATCCATTTAGACAGTAGACTGGCCCCGAGACACTAAGTCAACCGAGCTCCAGCAGTCTGACTGCCAGTGTGATTGGCCCCGAGACACTTGGTCAATCGAGCTCCAGCAATCACACCCAAACCATATCTCACACATATCAATAATCACATTCAATCAATATCCACAAATAAGTTAGTAATATAGCCTAAATACTATAGGCGTACCGGTACGTACTCGGTCCTAGTGCTGCCCACTAGGTAGCACGTTCTATCGATATCCTTCAATAATAAATATAAAACATTCACTCACAAAAATAAATGATGCATGAAGTTCAATAAAATATCAACATAAACCATATATATACTAGAAATATACCAAAAGTAAACCAGGTATATTTTGAGTATATATACGTCAAATAAATCCAATCAAATCATAAATTAAACTAGAAATATATTTAAAAACATTTTTAAATATAGTTTATTAACAAAACATGCATATAATTTAATATATACCAAAAATAAACCAAAAATATACTTAAATACAAATCACATTATTTATGCATATTTAATCAAAATAAAACATATATTTATAAATCATGCATCCTAAAGCATATATATATATTATAGTAACTCACCCTAGTGCGCTCCACGAGACGGGTCCGACGGGCCTGGTCCACTAGCCCTCGGTCTCGGTGCAACTAAACAAGCAATAAATAACCGACATTAGAATAAACCTAACAGAAATCCTAGAATTCGATTTAGAGTATTAAACATAGAATTGATATCAGGGTTCGACTGGACATCATGTTTTACGAGAATTCTACCAAAAATCCGGCAGAACCTCCCCTGTAAAACGGACATCTCTCTACTCAAAAGAGTAGAGCCAACCCTGCAAGGAAATACACTTCGAAAAACTACACAGAGCACAATCAAAATCCCACGGTCGGACTCCAAACTACAGTCCACCGATCGGGGTCCACAATCACAGAATAATTTCAGAAATACCAAAAATAGCCTTATAGCATAGAAATTCATTTTATATGTAGAAATTACATAATTAACCTTAAAACACTGTAAAAACCGATAAAAACTCATTTTATTAGAAAAACCGTATATTATATATATAATTGAAAATAATTCACGAAAAATAGTTTTTAATTAGTTAAAAATACTAAATAATAAATAGAAATCATTTTTATACCTTAAATAACTATTAAAACCAATTAAATTACATTTTTATCCAATTTAGGGTAAAATTACCAAAATGCCCTTATATATAAATATACTATAATTACTTCAAAAATTCACCAAAAATTATACAATTATCCAAAATTAATTTTCTCAACATATTTATCAATAATATTAATAATTAAACTCAATTAACCAATTAAATTCAATTAAAAACATAATTAACCCTAATTTCCCAAAATTACATAAACTTCAATAATTCAAAATAAATACATAGAAATTCATAAAAATTCCAAATAAATTCCTATAATTCATTTCAACACCTAATTTAACCATAAAACACAATTTCATAATTTAAATAATTAATTTCCGAAAATTAGAAAATAATATTAAAATATTCAAAAATACCCAAAAATCCAAACAATCTCCAAAAATTCCACAAAAATTCATACATGTAGATTAAGCTACTAGGATCAACATTTGTGAAGGGAGTTTTCATGAATCAATCAATTAAAAGCTCAAAAAAATCAAAAACCCTAATATGGCCGAATTGAAAATTCGAAACCTAAGCAAATCAAGACCATTTAAGCTCAAACCAAAGCTAGAATTACACTCACCGGAGCTCAAGGAGAAGAAAGAGATCGACGGTGTCAAAAATGGTGGCCGGAATCATCGTCGACGATGAGAAGCTCAACTTGCTGCCATGGCAGATTCCAGGCGTTGCAGCGGGCTTCCGGTGGCCTGGTCACGTCGGAGAGGAAGAGGAAGGAAGGGGAAGAAGGTTGGTGGCAGCTGGTGGCTGCGAAGGGTGGTTCGGCGTGCTGGAATGGGAGGCGCAGTGACGGTAGACGATCGGGAGAGAAGAAGGAGAAGGGAGGGGCTAAATGGTAATTTTCCAAATCCTTTTGTTTTAATAATCTATATGTATATGTCACGACCCAAAATAGGGGACATGACCGGCGCTAGGGAACGGGAATTCTTTCGAATCCGGAACCCGTAGCAAGCCTAAAAATAAAATAAAACATGCAATAATAGTAGCAATATCAAATGCAGCGGAAATAAAAATCATAAATATAATAATAACATTTTCATCACTGGATTTAAATCAAATCTCATCTCATCGCATATATATAAAATCTTTCAGTACAAATCCAGTTTTAATATAATACATCTCTTTAAATAAAATACATGAAATCCTACACCTTAATTCACAACTACTGTAGTGTCTAGATTATAAAAATAAGACTCAAGTAAATAATTTACACAAAGAAGCCAGGGCGGAAGAAATCCGGCGTATCGACCTGCTACTGAGGTCTGAAGATGTTGACTCTCCTGAAAAATAGTCAACGGAGGGGAGTCAGACCTCACTGAGTGAATTACTATAATATATATACATACACACTAAATGACAATGCATACAATCAACAGTATATATATATCCAAATATGTCCACTTAATCCATTTAGACAGTAGACTGACCCCGAGACACTAAGTCAACCGAGCTCCAACAATCTAACTGCCAGTGTGATTGGCCCCGAGACACTTGGTCAATAATTTAACCATAAAACACAATTTCATAATTTAAATAATTAATTTCCGAAAATTAGAAAATCATATTAAAATATTCAAAAATACCCAAAAATCCAAAAAATCTCCAAAAATTCCACAAAAATTCATACATGTAGATTAAGCTACTAGGATCAACATTTGTGAAGGGAGTTTTCATGAATCAATCAATTCGAAGCTCAAAAAAATAAAAAACCCTAATGTGACCGAAATTGAAAATTCGAAACCTAAGTAATTCTAGACCATTTAAGCTCAAACCAAAGCTAGAATCACACTCATCGGAGCTCAAGGAGAAGAAAGAGACTGGCGGTGTCGAAAATGGTGGCCGAAATCGACGTGATCGACGGTGGCCAAAGTTTCGGCTTCTCCGGCCAAAACCAACTTCCAAGCGTCGGAAACGGCTACCACAGGCGGCGGAAGAGGCTGGGGAAGGTGGTGGCACACCGGACGGCACACCAACGATGAGAAATCGGCATGGCAGCGATCAGACGGCGGTGAGGGTGAAGATCGGGGAAGGAGTAGTCGGGGGCAGTTTTGTAATTTTCCAAAATTTGATTTTTTTTGATATATAATGTGTGTATATATATACTTTATACTATATAATAAAATAATATTAAATTACACACATTAAATATACACCACACACATAAAATTTAATATTTTAATAATTTATACTAAATAAAAATAATTAAAAAACAATAAAACTAATAAATAATTAATAAAATAGTAGGGTAATATTAAACCCTAATTAAATAAATATATACACACATAGGCCTTATTTAGTATTTTAAAAATATGTATGAGTTCAAGCAAGTCCGAAAATATATTTGAAATAATTAATAATAAATTATTTACGTGAAAATTTCCCCGAAAATGCAAGTCCCGGGAAAGTACTGTAAATAATACACAGTAATTAAAATAGGTTTTAAATACATATCAACTCGTGAAAATATCATAATATATATTCAAAAATTATTAACACTGTATATCCCAGTACAGTGTAAAAATATTTTAAAAACACGGGATATTACAGTCTTCCCCCCTTACAAGAATTCGTCACCGAATTCCAGAAAACAAGATCAAGAAGGAAAGAGATACGGGTAAGAAGCTCGCATCTCAGCTTCAGTCTCCCACGTATGCTCCTCAACTCTGTCGCTACGCCACAGAACCTTGACCATCGGAATCTACTTCGAACGCAACTGTCGAACTTGATAATCTACGATCGCCATAGGTTCTTCCACAAACGTCAAATCTTCACTCACTTCCACATTGTCAGGTTGTAACACGTGTGAAGGGTCTGAGATATACTTCCTCAACATCGAGATATGAAATACTGGATGCACTTGTAACATACTCGGAGGCAAATCCAACCGATATGCAACAGTGCCAACTCTCTCCAGAATCTCAAATGGTCCGATATATCTCGGTGCTAACTTACCCTTCCTGCCAAATCTCATAACACCCTTCATCGGAGATACCTTCAGAAAAATGAAATCTCCAACCTGAAACTCCACCTCTCTGCGCCTAGGATCCGCATAACTCTTATGTCTGCTAACTGCGGTCTCTAATCTGCACTTAATCACGGTGACTTTCTCTGCAGCATCCTGAACCATCTCAGGTCCAGTCAAAGCTCTCTTACCAATCTCATCCCAACTCAACGGGGATCTACACTTCCTTCCACACAACGCCTCGTACGGTGCCATACCAATACTGCTATGGTAGCTGTTATTATATGCAAACTCAATGAGTGGCAAATGATCATCCCAGCTACCTCCCAAATCCAAGACACACATCCTCAATATATCTTCCAGTGTTTGGATCGTCCTCTCAGATTGACCATCTGTCTGAGGATGAAAAGCAGTACTGAAATCCAACCTAGTGCCCATCGCTTCCTGCAACTTCTGCCAAAAACGAGAAGTAAACACTAAACCTCTATCTGACACAATGGACACAGGTACTCCATGAAGGCACACAATATGCTTCACGTACAACTTCGCCAATCTAGCAACTAAATATGTGGCTTTCACAGGCAAGAAATGTGCAGACTTCATCAACCTGTCTACAATCACCCAGATGGAGTCGTATCCATCCTTCGAACGAGGTAAACCTACCACAAAATCCATAGCTATCCTTTCCCACTTCCACTCGGGAATAGGAAGAGGCTGAAGCTTCCCAGAAGGCTTCTGATGTTCGGCTTTCACTTACTGACACGTCAAGCACTTCGCAACATAATCAGCGACATCCTTCTTCAATCCATCCCACCAGTATAGATCTCTAATACTGTGGTACATCTTAGTAATGCCCGGATGAATGCTGTAGGCTGTAGAATGTGCTTCCTCTAGGATCTCTTCTCTCAAATCATCCACATCAGGAACACATAATCTACCACTGATCCATAATACACTATCATCATCAAGCATGAAATCAGTGAACTTCCCTGCTCGAACATTCTCTGTAAGCTCTTCCAGAATAGGATCTCGGCTCTGAGCTGCTTTAATCTTATCCCTCAGTACAGATCGCACTTTAAATTGAGCTAGCAGTCCACCTGATCTACTAATCTTCATCATCAGACCTTGATCCACCAATAGATGAAATTCCTGGATCAATGGTCTCCTCTCAACACCGATGTGAGCAAGACTGCCTGAGGACTTCCTACTCAAGGCATCTGCTATAACATTAGCTTTACCCGGATGATATAAGATCTCGCAATCATAATCCTTCAATAATTCCAACCATCTCCTCTGCCTCAGATTCAAATCTCTCTACTGGAAAATGTACTTAAGGCTCTTATGATTAGTAAATATCTCACAAGTCACCCCGTACAGATAATGTCTCCAAATCTTCAAAGCAAAGATCACTGCAGCCATCTCAAGGTCATGTGTGGGATAGTTCTGCTCATGCTTCTTCAACTTCCTCGAAGCATAGGCTATCACCCTTCCATCCTGCATCAACACACAACCAAGACCATTTCTAGAGGCATCACAGTAAACTGTGAACTTATCCACACCATTAGGCAAAGATAACACTGGCGCTGTGGTCAACTTCTCCTTCAACAACTAAAAACTATTCTCACAAGCTTCTGACCACTCGAATCTAACATTCTTCTGAGTCAAGTGAGTCATAGGGGGTGCTATCCTGGAAAAATCCTGCACAAACCGCCTATAATACCCGGCTAAACCCAGAAAACTCTGAATCTCTGTAACAGAAGTAGGTCTAGGCCATTTAGACACTGCCTCAATCTTCTGTGGATCAACCTGAATACCTTCTTTAGACACCATGTGTCCAAGAAAAGAAACACTCTCCATCCAGAAATCACACTTCGAGAATTTAGCATAAAGCTGATGATCTCTCAGTGTCTGTAGTACAATCCTCAAGTGATATACATGCTCTTCCATACTCCTCGAATATACCAGTATATCATCAATGAAGACTACCACAAATTGATTGCTGGTGCATTAGTTAAACCAAAAGACATCACCAGAAACTCATAATGGCCATATCTAGTGTGGAATGCTGTCTTAGGAATATCGGTTTCACTGATCCGTAGTTGATGATAACCCGACCTCAAGTTAACCTTAGAAAAGAACTGTGCACCCTATAGCTGATCAAACAAGTCATCTATCCTCGGGAGAGGATACTTGTTCTTCACTGTCACCTTATTCAGCTCTCTGTAGTCAATGTACAGTCTCAGGGTACCATCCTTCTTCTTCACAAACAGGACTGGTGCACCCCAAGGAGAAAAACTAGGTCTAATGAAACCTTTATCCAATAACTCTTGCAACTGCTCCTTTAACTCTTTCAACTCTGCAAGAGCCATTCTATAGGGTGGCATAGATATAGGATTAGTACCTGGAACCACATCTATACAGAACTCAATCTCTCTGTAAGGTGGTAAACCTGGCAACTCCTCGGGAAAAACATCAGGAAACTCATAAGCAACAGGAACATCTGTGAGTGATAACTTCTCCACTGACGTATCCCTGACTAATGCGAAATATCCCTGACAACCTTTCCTCAATAACTTCCTAGCCGTAATAGCAGAAATACGATTCTGAGGTGCTGAACTCCTATCACCAACAAACTTAAACTCTTCTTCACCAGGAATTTTGAAAGTCACCTATTTATTCCTGCAATCTACCACGGTATAGTGCTGAGATAACCAATCCATTCCTATAATAACATCAAATTCCATCACATCCAACAGAATCAAATCAACGGGTAATTCTCTATCTCCCACGAGAACTGGACAACCAGAAAGAACAATATCGATGTCCAAGGAATCACTCAGAGGAGTGGCAACAGACAAAGGAAAAGCCATCCTCGAAGCTTGCCAACAAGATTTAGAAGCAAAAACAGGAGAAACAAACGAATGCGTGGCATTCGGATCAAACAAAACCCAAGCATCCAGGTAACAAACAGAAACAATACCTGCCACGACTGCATTAGATGCCTGAGCATCCTGCTGAGTGAGATGGAAAACTCTGGCCTGACCTCGACCTCCCTGCTGACTGGTAGAAGCCTGGCCAACACCTCTGGCACCTCCTCTAGTACCTCTACCACGACTCTGCTGTGGAACAAACTGAGTGGAACTCTGATGCTGGGCTGGTGGTAACTAAAATGGAATTGGTACAGCACTAGCAATCGACTGCTGTGGGAATCGTAAAATTTACTGCTGCTGATACCCAGAATAAGGACACGATCTGGCAAAATGTCCTGTCTGCCCGCATCTCAAGCATGTCAGTGGTGTCAGATAACACGATCCCTGATGGACTCTACCACAAGTCTGACAAACACTGGCCGCTGATCCAGAACTACAACCACTGCTGCTGCTCGAAGCACTTGACCTAAATCTAAACGATCTATGCTGACCTCCACGACCATGTCTACTGCTCTGATGCACTCGTTGCTGCTATCTCTGACTCTACTGAGTCGGACCTCGCTGCTGACTACTCGAACCAACATGAAAACTTGAATATGGAGTAGCCTGCAATCCACTCGACTGAACTCCTAGCTGCTAATAATCAGGCATCGCTCCCTGCCTAACTAGTCTCAGCTCAATCTCCTTGGCCAACTCAATCACAGACTCCAGAGTAAAACCTGCTGTAGGCATACCAGCAAAAGCTGAACCCAAACCAGTAACGTATGTAATGACTGGAAAATACTGATCTCGCATCAGATCCTCAGCATATCTACCCAGACGAAGAAACTCTCGGGTGTACTCCTCTACAGATCGATCTCCATGAGAAATACTGGTCAAACGGAGACGATAACTCAAACAAAGAGGCTCTGGATAAAATCTCCTCATAAATCGCTCACGAAACTGAGCCCACGTCATCATCATCATATAAGGCTGGATCATCTAAATGAACCAATCTAGGGCTGGTCCCTCGACAGACAACTCGATGATCATGATCCGCTGGTACTCGGTATGAGCAGTCCGAGTCCTAGTCTCGATCGCATGCAGAAAATCTAACGGATCAGAAGTACCATCGAAAGCAATCCTGCCAACTCGGGCATAGAACAAAGCTGCCTCAGGGTCAGACATACCCTGCTGATAGGTAGGCTGAACAGTCTGAACAATTGGAGGAACAGGAACATCAAACTCAGGCTCAACAGGCTCCTCGTCCTATAACTCTCTCTGCCTACGGCGACCTGCCGCTCCTCGAGGTCTACCTCTGCCACGACCTCTACGTCTAACTGGTTGCTCAGGAGGTAAAACCTCATCTTGAAAAGACTCATCATCCTCGGCCTCAACGATCGGTGGAGCGACACGCGCTCGCCTCCTCATTCTGAAAAGACAAACGGAATGATTCAGACAAAACAGACAACGGAGAAATAACGCTGAAAACTAAGCAAGGAATACTCATCAAGACATACTCAAACCTAATACACTGCAGTATTTCAACAGAAAACACAACTCTAAAAACTAGGGCCATAACTCACATAACTAAGCCCTGACATAGAACTCCACTCTGATACCAACTTTGTCACGACCCAAAACAGGGGCCAAGACCGGCGCTAGGGAACGAGAATTCTTTCGAATCTGGAACCCGTAGCAAGCCTAAAAATAAAATAAAACATGCAATAATAGTAGCAATATCAAATGCAGTGGAAATAAAAATCATAAATATAATAATAACATTTTCATCACTGGATTTAAATCAAATCTCATCTCATCGCATATATAAAAAATCTTTCAGTACAAATCCAGTTTCAATATAATACATCTCTTTAAATAAAATACATGAAATCCCACACCTTAATTCATAACTACTGCAGTGTCTAGATTATAAAAATAAGACTCAAGTAAATAATTTACATAAAGAAGCCGGGGCGGAAGAAATCCGGCATATCGACCTGCTACTGAGGTCTGAAGATGTTGACTCTCCTGAAAAATAGTCAACGGAGGGGAGTCAGACCTGACTGAGTGAATTACTATAATATATATACATACACACTAAATGAAAATGCATACAATCAACAGTATATATATATCTAATATATATACAGGCAAATACACACAGATGCAATAAAATCATTTTATATATATTTTATTGAAAATCATCTTTTATGAAGGATCACATAGAACCCTAGAATATCGCAACCTCAAAAATAGTGTTAGACAACACTCTAGCCACACAGGCTCACTTAATCCAAATATATCAACTTAATCCATTTAGACAGTAGACTGGCCCCGAGACACTAAGTCAACCGAGCTCCAACAGTCTAACTGCCAGTGTGATTGGCCCCGAGACACTTGGTCAACCGAGCTCCAGCAATCACACCTCCAAACCATATCTCACACATATCAATAATCATATTCAAATCAATATCCACAAATAAGTTAGTAATATAGCCTAAATACTATAGGCGTACCGGTATGTACTCGGTCCTAGTGCTGCCCACTAGGTAGCACGTTCTATTGATATCCTTCATCATTAATAATATAAAACATTCATTCACAAAAATAAATGATGCATGAAGTTCAATAAAATATCAACATAAACCATATATATACTAGAAATATACCAAAAGTAAACCATGTATATTTTGAGTATATATATACGTCGAATAATTCCAATATAATACAGAATAAACTAAAATATACCAAAATATACATAAAAGCATTTTTAAGAATAATTTAGTTATACAACATGCATATAGTTGAAAATATACCAAAATATACTGAAAATAAACCTAAGTAATACTTAAATCATTTATGCATATTTTATTAAAATAAAGCATACTTTTCTAAAACATGCATCCTATAGCATATATATATAAAGTGAGTGAAGATTTGACGTTTGTGGAAGAACCTGTGGCGATCGTTGACTATCAAGTTCGACAATTGCGGTCAAAGCAGATTCCGATGGTTAAGGTTCTATGGCGTAACAACAGAGTTGAGGAGCATACGTGGGAGACTGAAGCTGAGATGTGAGCTTCTTACCCGTATCTCTTTCATTCTTGATCTTGTAATTTCCTTTTCTAGAATTCGGGGACGAATTCTTGTAAGAGGGGAAGATTGTAATATCCCGAGTTTTTAAAATATTTTAAACTGCATCAGGATCTGTAGTGTTAATAATTTTGTATATAATTACGATATTTTTATGAGTTGATATTTATTTAAAGCTTATTTTAATTATTTTATGTTATTTTAAGTGCTTTACGTAAAATTTTCCCGATAATTTTATTTTCGGGGAAATTAACACGTAAATAATTTAATATTAATTATTTTGAATAATTTCACGAATTTGCATGAACTCACATAGAACAAAGCTGCCTCAGGGTCAGACATACCTTGCTGATAGGCAGGCTGAACAGGCGGAACGACTGGAGGTACAGGAACATCAAACTCAGGCTCAACAGGCTCCTCATCCTGTATCTCTCTCTGCCTACGGTGACCTGCCGCTCCTCGAGGTCTACCTCTGCCATGACCTCTATGTCTAACTGGCTGCTCAGGAGGTAAAACCTCGTCCTGAAAAGACTCATCATCCTCGGCCTCAACGACCGGTGGAGCGACATGCGCTCGCCTACTCATTCTGAAAAGACAATAGAATGATTCAGAAAAAACAGACAATGGAAGAATAACGTAGAAAGCTAAAGCAAGGAATACTTATTAAGACATACTCGAACCTAATTCATTGCAGTAGTTACCAAAAGAAAACACAACTTGAAACCTAAGGCCATGACTCACACAACTAAGCCCTAACACAGAACTCCGCTCTGATACCAACTTTGTCACGACCCAAAACAAGGGCCATGACCGGCGCTAGGGATTAGGAATTCTTTCGAATCTGAAACCCGTAGCAAGCCTAAAATAAAATAAAATATGCAATAGTAATAATAACAACACAATTAAGTAAAATATTATGCAGCGGAATAAAATCATAAATATCAAAATAATATTTCCACCAAATGAGATTAAATCAAATCCTCATCTCATATATATAAATAAACTTTTAATAAAAATTCAATTCAAATATTTAAAGTACATATCTTATAGTCGACCATAACTACTGCAGTGTCTAGATTATAAAATAAAACTCAAATAAGCAGTTTACATAATAAAGTCGGGGCAGAAGAAATTCGGCGTACAAGCCTGCTATAAAGGTCTAAAGACGATGACTCTCCTAAAAAAAAAATCAACGGAGGGGAGTAAGACCTCACTGAGTGAATTACTATAGTATATATACATGCATACTAAATGCCAATGCACACAGTCAAAAGTATATATAATATGTATGTATACAAGCAATTACACACAAAATGCAATAAAAATCATTTTATATATTTTTATTGAAAATCACAGTTTATGAAGGATCAAATAGAACCCTAGAAAATCGCAACCTCAAACAGTGTTAGACAACACTCTAGCCATACAGGCTCACTTATTCCAAAATATTCACTTATTCCATTTAGACAGTAGACTGGCCCCGAGACACTAAGTCAACCGAGCTCCAACAGTCTGACTGTCAATATGATTAGCCCCGAGACACTTGGTTAACCGAGCTCCAGCAATCACACTCAATAATCACATCACACATCAAATAATCATATCCAATCAATATCCACAAATGGTTAGTAATATAGCCTAAATGCTATAAGCGTACCGGTACGTACTCGGTCATAGTGCTGCCCATTAGGTAGCATGTTCTATTGATATCCTTCATTAAAATATAAAGCATACATTCATAAAAGTAAATGATGCATGAATTGAATAAAATAGCAACATAAACCATATATATACTAGAAATATACCAAAAATAAACAAGGTATATTTTGAGTATAAATACGTCAAAGAAATCCAGATAGATTACGAAATAAAGTATAAATATATTCAAAAACATTTTAAACTTAATTTATTAGCAAAACATGCATATAATTGAAAATATACCGAAAATAAACTAAAGATAAACCAAAATAAACTAAAAATAAACTTAAATACTAATTGAATTATTTATGCATAATTAATCAAAATAAAACATACATTTCTAAATCATGCACCCTAAAGCATATATATATAGAATAGTAACTCACAAATTATTGCGCTCCTCGAGATGGGTCCGATGGGCCTGATCCACTAGGCCTCGGTCTCGGTGCAACTAAACAAGCAAACGACCACAGAATATCAGAATACATCTACAGAAGTTCTAAAGACTTGATCTAGATTACTAGACACATAATTAAAAATCAGAATTCGACCGGACATCATGTTTTATGAGAATTCTACCAGAAATTTGGCAGAATCTCCCCTGTAAAATGGACATCTCTCTACTCAAAGAGTAGGGCCGACCCTGCAAAGAAACACACTTCGAAAATAAACATAGAATCACAATCACAACCCCTCGGTCGGACTCCAAACTACAAATCACCGATCGAGGTCCACAATTCACAGAACGATATAGAAATATCGAAAATACCCTTATATCAAAAATACATTTAATAAGTAAAAATTACGTAATTAACCCTAAAACACATTAAAAATCGATAAAACTCATTTATTTAGAAAAATCGTATATTATATATATATAATTGAAAATAATTTATGAAAAATAGTTTTAATAAGTTAAAAATACTAAATAATTTGTAGAAATCATTTTTATACCCTAAATAACTATTAAAACCAATTTAATTACATTTTTAGCCAATTTAGGGTAAAATTACCAAAATTCCCCTATATATATAAATATACTAAAATTAATCCAAAAATTCACCAAAAATAATATAATTGCAAAAAATTAATTTTCTCAACATATATATCAATAATATCAATAAATAAACTCAATTAACTAATTTATTTCAACTAAAACACAATTAAACCTATTTTCTCAAAATTACATAAACTAATTAAATTCAAAATAAATACATAAAAATACACAAAAATTCCAAATAAATTTCTATAATTCATTTCAACACCTATATTTATCATAAAACACAATTTCACAATTTAATTAATTAATTTTCGAAAATTAGAAAATAATAATAAAATATTCAAAAATACCCAAAAATCAAAATAAATTCCAAAAATTCTACAAAAATTCACACATGAATATTAAGCTAAGGGGAACAACATTTGTGAAGGAATTTTTCATGAATCAATCAATTGAAGCTCAAAAAAAATTCGAAAACCCTAATAGGCCGAAATTGCAAAATCGAAACCTAGGCAAATCTAGACCATTTTAAGTGAAACAAAGCTTGGAATCACACTCACCGGAGCTCAAGGAGAAGATAGAGACCAGCGGTGTCAAAAATGGTGGCTGGAATTGGCTTGATCGACGTTGAGAAGAGTTTTGGCTTCTCCGGCCAAAACAAGCTTCCCGACGTTGGAAATGGGCTCTATTGGCGGCGGAACAGGCTGAGGACGATGGTGGCTCGCCGGGAGGCACAATGATGGCAAGTGAACGGCGTGGCAGTGACCGAAAAGTGGATGGGGATGATCGGGAAGAAGGGGAAGGGAAGAATGGCAAATTCGTAAATATAGCTAACTTTATATTTTTGACAATAATTTATATATATATGTATATTTATATACTCACACTATATATTATATTAATATAAAATCTCACACACATTAAATATACACCACACACATATTTTAATATATTTAATAATTTATACACTAAAAAAAATATTTAATTAATATTAAAACTAAATAATACAAATTAGGGTAATTAATTAAACCCTAATTTAATTCAAATATATATACTTTATTTTAGCACTTGAAAAATATATATGAGTTCATGAAAAATCGTGAAATTATTTAAAATATTTAATATTAAATTATTTACGTATTAATTTCTCGAAAATAACATTTTCGAAAATTTTTTACGTAAAGTACTTAAAATAACATAAAATAATTAAAATAAGCTTTAATTAAATAACAAACTCATAAAATATCAATATTATATACAAGAATTATGAACACTGCATATCCCGATGTAGTATAAAAATATTTAAAAACACGGGATATTACAGTCTTCCCCCCTTACAAGAATTCGTCCTCGAATTCTAGAAAGAAAATGATCACAAGATCAAGAAGGGAAGAGATACGGGTAAGAAGCTCGCATCTTAGCTTCAGTCTCCCACGTATGCTCGTCAACTCTGTTGCTACACCACAGAACCTTGACCATCGGAATCTGCTTCGACTGCAACTGTCGAACTTAATAATCAACGATCGCCACAGGTTCTTCCACAAACATCAAATCTTCACTCACTTCTACACTATCTAGTTGCAACACGTGAGAAGGGTCTGAGATATACTTCCTCAGCATCGAGATATGAAATACTGGATGCACTTGTGATATAATTAGAGGCAAAGCCAACCGATATGCAACAGTGCCAATTCTCTCCAGAATCTCAAACGGTCCGATATATCTCGGTGCTAACTTACCCTTCCTGCTAAATCTCATCACACCCTTCATCGGAGATACCTTCAGAAAAACAAAATCTCCAACCTGAAATTCCATATCTCAGTGCCTAGGATCCACATAGCTTTTCTGCCTGCTAACTGCGGTCTCTAATCTGCGCTTAATCACGATGACTTTCTCTGCAACATCCTGAACCATCTCAGGTCCAGTTAAAACTCTCTCACCAATCTCATTCCAACTCAAAGGAGATCTACACTTCCTTCCATACAATGCCTCATATGGTGCCATGCCAATACTACTATGGTAGCTGTTATTATATGAAAACTCTACGAGTGGCAAATGATCATCCCAGCTACCTCCCAAATCCAGGACACACATCCTCAACATATCTTCCAGTGTCTGGATAGTTCTCTCAGACTGACCATCTGTCTGAGGATGAAAAGCAGTACTGAAGTCTAACCTAGTGCCCATCGCTTCCTGCAACTTCTGCCAAAAATGAGAGGTAAACACTGAACCTCTATCTGACACAATGGACACAGGTACTCCATGAAGGCACACAATATGCTTCACATATAGCTTTGCCAATCTAGCTACAGAATAAGTGGCTTTCACAGGTAAGAAATGTGCAGACTTCGTCAACCTGTCTACAATCACCCAGATGGAATCGTATCCATCCTTAGAACGAGGTAAACCGACCATAAAATCCAAAGCTATCCTTTCCCACTTCCACTCGGGAATAGGAAGAGGCTGAAGTTTCCCAGAAGGCTTCTGATGTTCAGCTTTCACTTGTTGACACGTTAGGCACTTAGCAACATAATTAACGACATCCTTCTTCAGTCCATCCCACCAGTATAAATCTCTGATACTATGATACATCTTGGTAACACCCGAATGTAAGCTATAGGCTGTAGAATGTGCTTCCTCTAGAATCTCCTCTCTCAAGTTATCCACATCGAGAATGCACAATCTACCACTGATCCACAACACACCATCATCATCGAGTGTGAAATCAATGAACTTCCCTGCTCTGACATTCTCTGCAAGCTCTTCTAGAATAGGATCTCAGCTTTGAGCTGCTTTAATCCTATCCCTCAGTACAGATCGTACCTTAAACTGAGCTAGCAGTCCACCTAATCTACTGATCTTCATCATCAGACCTTGATCCACCAATAGATGCAACTCCTGGATCAACGGTCTCCTCTCAACATTGATATGAGCAAGACTGCCTGAGGACTTTCTACTCAAGGCATCTGCTACCACATTAGCTTTACCCAGATGATATAAGATCTCACAGTCATAATCTTTCAACAGTTCCAACCATCTCCTCTGCCTCAGATTTAGATCTCGTTGTTGGAAAATGTACTTAAGGCTCTTGTGATCAGTAAATATCTCACAAGTCACCCCGTACAGATAATGTCTCTAAATCTTCAAAGCAAAGATCACTGCAACCATTTCAAGGTCATGTGTAGGATAGTTATGCTCATGTTTCTTCAACTGCCTTGAAGCATAGGCTATCACCCTACCATTCTGCATCAACACACAACCAAGGCCAACTCTAGAGGCATCATAATAAACTGTGAACTTATCCACATTATTAGGCAAAGCTAACACTGGGGCTGTGGTCAACTTCTCCTTCAACAATTGGAAGCTATTCTCACAAGCTTCTAACCACTCAAATCTAACATTCTTCTAAGTCAAGCGAGTCATAGGGGCTGCAATTCTAGAAAAATCCTGCACAAACTGCCTATAATACCCGGCTAAACCCAGAAAACTCTGAATCTCAGTAATAGAAGTCGGTCTAGGCCACTCAGACACTGCCTCAATTTTCTATGGATCAACCTGGATACCTTCTTTAGGCACCACATGTCCAAGAAAAGAAACACTCTCCATCCAGAAGTCACACTGCTAAGTCAAACCTCGATGCTGACCACTCGAACCAACATGAAAACTCGAATACGGAGTAGCCTGTAATCCACTCCACTAAACTCCTAGCTAGTAGTAATCAGGCATCGCTCCCTGCCTAACTAGCCTTAGCTCAATCTCCTTGGCCAACTCAATCACAGATTCTAGAGTAAGGCCTACTGTAATGTCATGACCCAAAACAGGGGCCATGACCGGTGCTAAGGAACGGGAATTCTTTCGAATCCGGAACCCGTAGCAAGCCTAAAAATAAAATAAAACATGCAATAGAAATAATAACAACACAATTAAGAAAAATACTAGGCAGCGAAATAAAATCATAAATATCAAAATAATAATCCTTATCTCATATATAAATAAACTCTTTAATACAAATCCAGTTCAAATTCTTAAAATACATAACTCACACAAGTATAATACATAAAACCATAATTTATTTACAACTACTGCAATGTCTAGATTATAAAAATAGAACTTAGGTGACCAGTTTATATAAAGAAGCCGGGGCAGAAGAAATCCGGCGTATAAGCCTGCTACTGAGGTCTGAGGAAGATGACTCTCCTGAAAAATAGTCAACGGAGGGGAGTCAAACCTCACTGAGTGAATTACTATAATATATATAAATGCATACTAAATGACAATGCATACGGTCAAAAGTATATATAATATGTATGTATATAAGTAATTACACACAAATGCAATAAAATCATTTTATATATATTTATTGAAAATCACAGTTTTTGAAGGATCAAATAGAACCCTAGAAAATCGTAACCTCAGACAGTGTTAGACAACACTCTAGCCATACAGGCTCACTTATTCCAATATATATTCACTTATTCCATTTGGACAGTAGACTGGCCCCAAGATACTAAATCAACCAAGCTCCAGCAGTCTGACTGTCAGTGTGATTGGCCCCGAGACACTTGGTCAATCGAGCGCCAGCAATCACACTCCCAAATCATATCACACATCAGATAAATCAAATCCAATCAATATCCTTAAATGGTTAGTAATATAACCTAAATGCTATAAGCGTACCGGTACGTACTCGGTCCTAGTGCTGCCCACTAGGTAGCACGTTCTATTGATATCCTTTATTAAAATATAAAGCATACATTCATAAAAGTAAATGATGCATGAATTGAATAAAATAACCACATAAACTATATATATATACTAGAAATATACCAAAAGTAAACTAGGTATATTTCGAGTATATATACGTCAAATAAATCCAATATAATTGTAAAATAAACTAAATATATATTTAAAAACATTTTAGATATAATTTATTACTGAAACATGCATATAATTTGAAAATATACCAAAATATACCAAATATAAACTAAAAATAAACTTAAATACTAATTGAATTATTTATGCATAATTAATCAAAATAACATACATTTCTAAATCATGCACCCTAAGCATATATATATAAAATAGTAACTCACACTTAGTGCGCTCCTCGAGATGGGTCCGATGGGCCTGGTCCACTAGGCCTCGGTCTCGGTGCAACTAAACATACAAAAAAATAACAGGCATCAGAATAAACTTAACAGAAAATCCTAGAAGCTCGATCTAGAATATTAGACATAGAATCAGAATTAGGGTTTGACCGGACATCACGTTTTACGAGAATTCTACCAAAAATCCGACAGAACCTCCCTTGTAAAATGGACATCTCTCTACTTAAAGAGTAGAGCCGGCCCTGCAAAGAAACACACTTTGAAAAAAATAGACACAGAGTCACAATCACAACCCCTCGGTTGGACTCCAAACTAGAGTTTACCGACCGAGGTCCACAATTCACAAAATAATACAGAAATACCGAAAATACCTTTATATACTAAAAATACATTTTATAAGTAGAAATTACATAATTAACCCTAAAACACATTAAAAACCGATAAAACTCATTTATTTAGAAAAATCGTATATTATATATATAATTTGAAAATAATTCATGAAAAATAGTTTTAATTAATTAAAAATACTAAATAATTTGTAGAAATTATTTTTGTACCTTAAATAACTATTAAAATCTATTTAATTACATTTTTAACCAATTTAGGATAAAATTACCAAAATACCCCTATATATATAAATATACTAAAATTAATTCAAAGATTCACCAAAAATAATATAATTGCACAAAATTAATTTTCTCAATATATTTATCAATAATATCAATAAATAAACTCAATAAACTAATTAATTTCAATTAAAAACACAATTAACCCTATTTTTCCAAAATTACATAAACTAAATAAATTCAAAATAAATACATAGAAATTCATAAAAATTTCAAATAAATTTCTATAATTCATTTCAACACCTATATTTATCATAAAACACAATTTCATAATTTAATTAATTAATTTTCAAAAATTAGAAAATAATAATAAAATATTCAAAAATCAAAATAAATTCCAAAAATTCTAAAAAAATTCACACATGAAGATTAAGCTACTAGGATCAACATTTGTGAAGGAATTTTTCTTGAATCAATTAATTGAAGCTCAAAAAAAATTGAAAACCCTAATAGGCCGAAATTGCAAAATCGAAACCTAGGCAAATCTAGTCCATTTTTAAGTGAAACAAAGCTTGGAATCACACTCACTGGAGCTCAAGGAGAAGAACGAGACCAGCGGTGTCAAAAATGATGGCTGAAAACGCTGTGAATGACGGTGACTCAAGTTTTGGCTTCTTCGGCCAAAATGAGCTTCCCAACGCCGAAAATGGGCTCTGCTGGTGGCAGAACAGCTAGAGGAAGGAGGTGGCATGCCGGGAGGCACACCGATGGCAAGGGAACGACGTGAAAGTGGCCGGAGGAGTGGGGAAGACAATCGGGAAAAGGAAGAAGCTTCAATGGCACAACCGTAAATAAATCAAACTTTATATTTTGATAAATATTATATGTATATGTATGTATATATATATATATATATTATTTTAATATATAATATTATATGGACAATAAATATTCTCCACACACATAATTTAATATTTTTTATAATTTATACACTAAAATAATTAAATAATATTAAAACTAATTAATAAATAATAATAATAATAATAATAATAATAATAATAATAATAATAATAATAATAATAATAATAATAAAATTTAGGGTAATTAATTAAACCCTAATTAAATAAATAAATACACATATATATGTTATTTAGTACTTTAAAAATGTATATGAATTCATGCAAATGCAGAAATCTATTTAAAATAATTAATAATAAATAGTTTACGTGTCAATTTTTCCGAAAGTGAAAGTCCTAGGAAAATTATACGTAAAGCACTTAAAATAACATAAAATAATTAAAAATCAATTTTATTTAAATAACAACTCATGAAATATCATATATATATATACAAAATTATTAACACTGCATATCTCGATGTAATATTAAAATATTTAAAAACACGGGATATTACAGTCTTCCCCACTTACAAGAATTCATCCCCGAATTCTAAAAAGAAAATGATCACAAGATCAAGAAGGAAAGAGATACGGGTAAGAAGCTCGCATCTCAGCTTCAGTCTCCCACATATGCTCCTCAACTCAGTTGCTACGCCACAAAACCTTGACCATCGGAATTTGCTTCGACCGCAATTGTCGAACTTGATAGTCAACGATCGCCACAGGTTCTTCCACAAATGTCAGATCTTCACTCACTTCTACACTGTCGGGCTGCAACATTGTAATATCCCGTGTTTTTAAATATTTTTACATTGTACTGGGATATGCAGTGTTAATAATTTTTGTATATATACTATGATATTTTTACAAGTTGATGTGTATTTAAAACCTATTTTAATTATTGTGTATTATTTACAGTCCTTTACGTAAAATTTTCTCGGGACTTATATTTTCGGGGAAATTTTCACGTAAATAATTTATTATTAATTATTTTAAATATATTTTCGGACTTGCATGAACTCATACGTATTTTTAAATTACTAAACACCGTGTATGTGTGCGATATTTATTTAATTAGGGTTTAATATATATTATCCTAATATTTTATTATTTATTTATTAATTTATTGTTAGTTAATTATTTTTATTTATTATTAAATTATTAAATTATTAAATTATATGTGTGGGTGTGATTTTTTTAAATATTTTATTAAAATTATTTTTTTATTATTTTTCTTTCTTTTTCTTTTTCTTTTCTTTTTCTTTTCTTTTCTTTTCTTTTTCTTTTTCTTCTTCTTCTTCTTCCCGCGCCCGACCACCCCCTCACCACCAACCACCGTCTGTCACGCCGTTCCCCTACCGTCGGTGTGCCTCCCGGCTTGCCACCGTCGTTCCCAGCCGTCCCCCGCCGCTAGCAACCTCCTTCCCCGGCGCCAGCGAGCTATTTTTCTTCTTTTGGCCGAAATCCTTCTCCTCGTCGTCGACGACGATTTCGGCCACCATTTTCAACACCGCCGGTCTCTTTCTTCTCCTTGAGCTCCGGTGAGTGTGATTCTAGCTTTGGTTTGAGCTAAAATGGTCTAGATTGCTTAGGTTTTGAATTTTCCATTTCGGCCATATTAGGGTTTTTGATTTTTTTGAGCTTCGAATTGATTGATTCATGAAAAATCCCTTCACAAATATTGATCCTAGTAGCTTAATATACATGTATGAATTGTTTTGGAATTTTTGGAGATTATTTTTATTTTTGGATATTTTTGAATATTTTAATATTATTTTCTAATTTTCGGAAATTAATTATTTAAATTATGAAATTGTGTTTTATGGTTAAATTAGGTGTTGAAATGTATTATAGGAATTTATTTGGAATTTTTATGAATTTCTATGTATTTATTTTGAATTATTGAAGTTTATGTAAATTTGGGAAATTAGGGTTAATTGTGTTTTTAATTGAATTTAATTGGTTAATTGAGTTTAATTATTAATATTATTGATAAATATGTTGAGAAAAATAATTTTTGATAATTGTATAATTTTTAGTGAATTTTTGAAGTAATTATAGTATATTTATATATATATAGGGGTATTTTGGTAATTTTACCCTAGATTGGCTAAAAATGTAATTTAATTGGTTTTAATAGTTATATAAGGTATAAAAATAATTTCTACAAATTATTTGGTATTTTTAACTAATTAAAACTATTTTTCGTGAATTATTTTCAATTATATATATAGTATACAGTTTTTCTAATAAAATAAGTTTTTATCGGTTTTTACAGTGTTTTAAGGTTAAGTATGTAATTTCTACTTATAAAATGAATTTCTATGTTATAAGGGTATTTTTGGTATTTTTGAAATTATTCTGTGATTGTGGACCCCGGTCGGTGGACTATAGTTTGGAGTCCGACCGTGGGATTTTGATCGTGCTCTGTGTAATTTTTTAAAGTGTATTTCCTTGCAGGGTCGGCTCTACTCTTTTGAGTAGAGAGATGTCCATTTTACAGGGGAGGTTCTGCCGAATTTTTGGTAGAATTCTCGTAAAACGTGATATCCGGTCGAACCCTGATACCAATTCTATGTTTAATATTCTAGATCGAATTCTAGGATTTCTGTTAGGTTTATTCTAATGTCAGTTATTTATTGTTTGTTTAGTTGCACTGAGATTGAGGGCTAGTGGACCAGGCCCGTCGGACCCGTCTCGTGGAGCGCACTAGGGTGAGTTACTATACTATATATATATGCTTTAGGATGCATGATTTAGAAATATATGTTTTATTTTGATTAAATATGCATAAATAATTTGATTATTTCTTAAGTTTATATTTAATTTATTTTGGTTTATTTTTGGTATATATTAAATTATATACATGTTTTGTTAATAAATTATATTTAAAATGTTTTTAAATATATTTCTAGCTTAATTTATAATTTGATTTGATTTATTTGACGTATATATACTCGAAATATACTTGGTTTACTTTTGGTATATTTCTAGTATATATATGGTTTATATTGATATTTTATTGAACTTCATGCATCATGTATTTTTGTGAATGAATGTTTATATTTATTAATGAAGGATATCGATAGAACGTGCTACCTAGTGGGCAGCACTAGGACCGAGTACATACCGGTACGCCTATAGTATTTAGGCTATATTACTAACCTATTTCTGGATATTGATTGAATGTGATTATTGATATGTGTGAGATATGGTTTGGAGGTGTGATTGCTGGAGCTCGATTGACCAAGTGTCTCGGGGCCAATCACACTGGCAGTCAGACTGCTGGAGCTCGGTTGACTTAGTGTCTCGGGGCCAGTTTACTGTCTAAATGGATTAAGTGGATATCTTTGGATTAAGTGAGCCTGTGTGGCTAAAGTGTTGTCTAACACTATTTCTGAGGTTGCGATATTCTAGGGTTCTATGTGATCCTTCATAAACGATGATTTCCAGTAAAATATATATAAAATGATTTTATTGCATCTGTGTGTATTTGCTTGTATACATACATATTATATATATATTGTTGACTATGTGCATTGTCATTTAGTGTGTATGTATATATATTATAGTAATTCACTCAGTGAGGTCTGACTCCCCTCCGTTGATAATTTTTCAGGAGAGTCAACATCTTCAAACCTCAGTAGCAGGTCGATACGCTGGATTTCTTCCGCCCCGATTTCTTTATGTAAACTGCTTACTTGAGTCTTATTTTTATAATCTAGACACTGCAGTAGTTGTAAATTAATTATGGGATTTTATGTATTTTATTTATGTGAAATATTGTATTATATTACAAACTGGATTTGTATTCAAAGATATATATATATATGAGATGAGATTTGACTTAAATCCAGTTGGTGAAAATAATAATATGATATTTATGATTTTCATTTCCGCTGCATTTGATATTATTACTATTATTGCATGTTTTTATTTTATTTTATTTCTTTTTTAGGCTTGCTACGGGTTCCGGATTCGAAAGAATTCCCGCTCCCTAGCGCCGGTCATGGCCCCTGTTTTGGGTCGTGACAAAGTTAGTATCAGAGCGGAGTTCTGTGTCAGGGCTTAGTTATGTGAGTTGTGGCCCTAGTTTTTAGAGTTGTGTTTTCTGTTGAACTACTGTAGTGTATTAGGTTCGAGTATGTCTTGATAAGTATTCCTTGCTTAGTTTTCAGCGTTATTCCTCCATTGTCTGTTTTATCTGATTCTTTCCGTTTGTCTTTTCAGTATGAGGAGGCGAGCGCGTGTCGCTCCACCTGTCGTTGAGGCCGAGGATGATGAGTCTTTTCAAGATGAGGTTTTACCTCCTGAGCAGCTAGTTAGACGTAGAGGTCATGGCAGAGGTAGACCTCGAGGAGCGACAGGTCACCGTAGGCAGAAAGAGTTACAGGACGAGGAGCCTGTTGAGCCTGAATTTGATGTTCCTGTTCCTCCAGTTGTTCAGCCTGTTCAGCCTGCCTATCAGCAGGGTATATCTGACCCCTGAGGCAGCTTTGTTCTATGCCTGAGTTAGCAGGATTGCTTTTGATGGTACTTCTGATCCGTTAGACTTTCTACATGCGATTGAGACTAGGACTCGGAGTGCTCATACCGAGTACCAGCGGATCATGATCGTTGAGTTATCTGTCGAGGGACCCAGCCTTAGATTGGTTCATTCAGATGATCTAGCCTTATATGATGACAATGACCTGGGCTTAATTTCGAGAGCGATTTATGAGGAGATTCTGTCCAGAGCCTCTTCGTTTGAGCTATCGTCTCCGTTTGACCAGTATTTCTTGTGGAGATCGATCTATAGAGGAGTACACCCGAGAGTTTCTCCGTCTGGGTAGATATGCTGAGGATCTGATGCAAGATCAGTATTTCACGGTCACTATGTATGTCACTGGTTTGGGTTCTACTTTTGATGGTATGCCTACAGCAAGCCTTACTCTAGAGTCTGTGATTGAGTTGGCCAAGGAGATTGAGCTGAGACTAGTTAGGCAAGGAGCGATGCCTGATTACTACTAGCTGGGAGTTCAATCGAGTGGATTGCAGGCTACTCCATATTCGAGTTTTCATGTTGGTTCGAGTAGTCAGCAGCGAGGTCCGACTCAGCAGAGTCAGAGACAGCAGCAGCGAGTGCATCAGAGCAGTAGACATGGCCGTGGAGGTCAGCGTAGATCGTTCAGATTTGGGTAAGGTGCTTCGAGCAGCAGCAGTGGTCGTAGTTCTGGATCAGTGGCCAGTGTTTGCCAGACTTACGGTAGAGTCCATCAGGGACCGTGTTATCTGACACCACTGACATGCTTCAGATGCAACCAGACAGGACATTTTGCCAGATCGTGTCCTTACTCGGGGTATCAGCAGCCGCAGATTCCACGATTCCCACAGCAGTCGATTGCTAGTGCTGCACCCATTCCATTTCAGTTACCACCAGCTCAACATCAGAGTTTCCACTCAGTTTGTTCCACAGCAGAGTCATGGTAGAGGTACTAGAGTAGGTGCCAGAGGTGTTGGCCAGGCTTCTACCAGTCAGCAGGGAGGTCGAGGTCAGGCCAGAGTCTTTCATCTCACTCAGCAGGATGCTCAGGCATCTCATGCAGTCGTGGTAGGTATTGTTTCTGTTTGTTACCTGGATGCTTGGGTTTTGTTTGATCCGGGTGCCACGCATTCGTTTATTTCTCCTGTTTTTGCTTTTAAATCTTGTTGGCAAGCTTCGAGGATGGCTTTTCCTTTGTCCGTTGCCACTCCTCTGAGCGATTCCTTGGACACCGATATTGTTCTTTCTGGTTGTCCAGTTCTCGTGGGAGATAGAGAATTACCCGCTAATTTGATCTTATTGGATGTGATGGAGTTTGATGTTATTTTGGGAATGGATTGGTTATCTCAGCACTATGTCGTGGTAGATTACAGGAATAAAGAGGTGACTTTTAGAATTCCTGATGAAGAAGATTTTAAGTTTGTTGGTGATAGGAGTTCAGCACCTCAGAATCTTATTTCTGCTATTACGGCTAGGAAGTTGTTGAAGAAAGGATGTCAGGGATATTTGGCATTGGTCAGGGATACTTCAGTGGAGAAGTTGTCACTCACAGATGTTCTGGTTGCTTGTGAGTTTCCTGATGTTTTTCCTGAGGAGTTGCCAGGTTTACCACCTCACAGAGAGATTGAGTTCTGTATAGATGTGGTCCCAGGTACTACTCCTATATCTATGCCACCCTATCGAATGGCTCCTGCAGAGTTGAAAGAGTTGAAGGAGCAGTTGCAAGAGTTGTTGGATAAAGGTTTCGTCAGACCTAGTGTTTCTCCTTGGGGTGCACCAGTCCTATTTGTGAAGAAGAAGGATGGTACCCTGAGACTGTGCATTGACTACAGAGAGCTGAATAAGGTGACAATGAAGAACAAGTATCCTCTCCCGAGGATAGATGATTGTTTGACCAGCTACAGGGTGCACAGTTCTTTTCTAAGATTGACTTGAGGTCGGGTTATCATCAGTTGCGGATTAGTGAGGCCGATATTCCTAAAACAGCATTCCGCACTAGATATGGCCATTATGAGTTTCTGGTGATGTCTTTTGGTTTGACTAATGCACCAACAGCTTTTATGGACCTGATGAACAGGGTATTCAGACCGTATGTGGATCAGTTTGTGGTAGTCTTCATTGATGATATACTAGTATATTCCAGGAGTATGGAAGAGCATGTATATCACTTGAGGATTGTACTACATACACTAAGAGATCATCAGCTTTATGCCAAATTCTCAAAGTGTGATTTCTGGATGGAGAGTGTTTCTTTTCTTGGACACGTGGTGTCTAAAGAAGGTATTCAGGTTTATCCACAGAAGGTTGAGGTAATGTCTGAGTGGCCTAGACCGACTTCTGTTACGGAGATTCAAAGTTTTTGGGTTTAGCCGGGTATTATAGGCTGTTTGTGTAGGATTTTTCCAGAATTGCAGCCCCTATGACTCGCTTGACTCAAAGGAATGTTAGATTTGAGTGGTCAGAAGCTTGTGAGAATAGTTTTCAATTGTTGAAGGAGAAGTTGACCACAGCACCAGTATTAGCTTTGCCTAATAGTGTGGATAAGTTCACAGTTTACTGTGATGCCTCTAGAATTGGTCTTGGTTGTGTGTTGATGCAGAATGGAAGGGTGATAGCCTATGCTTCGAGGCAATTGAAGAAGCATAGCAGAACTATCCCACACATGACCTTGAGATGGCTGCAGTGACCTTTGCTTTGAAGATCTGGAGACATTATTTGTACGGGGTGACTTGTGAGATATTTACTGATCACAAGAGCCTTAAGTACATTTTCCAGCAGCGAGATCTGAATCTGAGGCAGAGAAGATGGTTGGAACTGTTGAAAGACTATGATTGCGAGATTCTATATCATCCGGGTAAAGCTAATGTGGTAGCAGATGCCTTGAGTAGGAAGTCCTCAGGTAGTCTTGCTTACATCAGTGTTGAGAGGAGACCATTGATCCCCATCCAGGAATTTTCATCTGTTAGTGGATCAAGGTTTGATGATGAAGATCAGTAGATCAAGTGGACTGCTAGCTCAATTTAAAGTATGATCTGTACTGAGGGATAGGATTAAAGCAGCTTAAAGCTGAGATCCTATTTTAGAAGAGCTTGCAGAGAATGTCAGAGCTGGGAAGTTCACTGATTTCACACTCGATGATGATGGTGTGTTGTGGATCAGTGGTAGATTGTGTGTTCCTGATGTGGATGATTTGAGAGAAGAGATTTTAGAGGAAGCACATTCTACAGCCTACAGCGTACATCCAGGTGTTACTAAGATGTACCACAGTATTAGAGATTTATACTGGTGGGATGGATTGAAGAAGGATGTCGTTGATTATATTGCTAAGTGTTTGATGTGTCAGCAAGTGAAAGCCGAACATCAGAAGCCTTCTGGGAAGCTTCAGCCTCTTCCTATTCCCGAGTGGAAGTGGGAAAGGATAGCTATGGATTTTATGGTCGGTTTACCTCGTTCGAAGGATGGATACGATTCCATCTGGGTGATTGTAGACAGGTTGACGAAGTCTGCACATTTCTTACCTGTGAAAGCCACATATTTAGTTGCCAGATTCGCGAAGTTGTACGTGAAGCATATTGTGTGCCTTCATGGAGTACCTATGTCCATTGTGTAAGATAGAGGTTCGATGTTTACTTCTCGTTTTTGGCAGAAGTTGCAGGAAGCGATGGGCACTAGGTTCGATTTTAGTACTGCTCTTCATCCTCAGATAGATGGTCAATCTGAGAGGACGATCCAGACACTGGGAAGATATGTTGAGGATGTGTGTCTTGGATTTGGGAGGTAGCTGGGATGATCATTTGCCACTCATAGAGTTTGCATATAATAACAGCTACCATAGTAGTATTGGTATGGCACCATATGAGGCGTTGTATGGAAGGAAGTGTAGATCCCCCTTGAGTTGGGATGAGATTGGTGAGAGAGCTTTGACTGGACCTGAGATGGTTCAGGATGCTGCAGAGAAAGTCACCATGATTAAGCACAGATTAGAGATCGTAGTTAGCAGACAGAAGAGTTATGTGGATCCTAGGCATAGAGATGTAGAGTTTCAGGTTGGAGATTTTATTTTTCCTGAAGGTATCTCCGATGAAGGGTGTGATGAGATTTGGTAGGAAGGGTAAGCTAGCACCGAGATATATTGGACCGTTTAAGATTCTGGAGAGAGTTGGCACTGTTGCATATCGGTTGGATTTGCCTCCGAGTATGTCACAGGTGCATCCAGTATTTCATATCTCGATGTTGAGGAAGTATATCTCAGACCCTTCACACATGTTGCAGCCTGACAGTGTTGAAGTGAGTGAAGATTTGACGTTTGTGGAAGAACCTGTGGCGATCGTTGATTTTCAAGTTCGACAGTTGCGATCGAAGCAGATTCCGATGGTCAAGGTTCTGTGGCGTAGCAACAGAGTCGAGGAGCATACGTGGGAGACTGAAGCTGAGATGCGAGCTTCTTACCCGTATCTCTTTCCTTCTTAATCTTATTTTCTGGAATTCGGGGATGAATTCTTATAAAGGGGGAAGACTGTAATATCCCGTGTTTTTAAATATTTTTACACTGTACCGGGATATGCAGTGTTAATAATTTTTGTATATATACTATGATATTTTTACAAGTTAATGTGTATTTAAAACCTATTTTAATTATTGTGTATTATTTACAGTCCTTTACGTAAAATTTTCCCGAGACTTGTATTTTCGGGAAAATTTTTTTATTATTAATTATTTTAAATATATTTTCGGACTTGCATGAACTCATACGTATTTTTAAATTACTAAACACCGTATATGTGTGCGATATTTATTTAATTAGGGTTTAATATTTATTACTCTAATATTTTATTATTTGTTTATTAATTTATTGTTATTTAATTATTTTTATTTATTATTAAATTATTAAAATATTAAATTATATGTGTGGGTGTGATTTTTTTAAATATTTTATTAAAATTATTTTTTTTCTTTTTTTTCTTTTTCTTTTTCTTTTCTTTTCTTTTTCTTCTTCTTCTTCCCGCGCCCGACCACCCCCTCACCACCAACCACCGTCTGTCACGCCGTTCACCTACCGTCGGTGTACCTCCCGGCTTGCCACCGTCGTTCCCAAACCGTCCCTTGTCGCCAGCAGCCTCCTTCCCCTGGCACCCGGCGAGCTATTTTTTTTCTTTTGGCCGAAATCCTTCTCCTCGCCGTCGACGAAGATTCCGGCCACCATTTTCGACACCCGCCGGTCTCTTTATTCTCCTTGAGCTTCGGTGAGTGTGATTCTAACTTTGGTTTGAGCTAAAATGGTCTAGATTTGCTTAGGTTTTGAATTTTCCATTTCGGCCATATTAGGGTTTTTGATTTTTTTTGAGCGTATAATTGATTGATTCATGAAAACTCCCTTAAAAAATGTTGATCTGAGTAGCTTAATCTACATGTATGAATTTTTTTTTGGAATTTTTGGAGATTATTTTGATTTTTGGGCATTTTTGAATATTTTAATATTATTTTCTAATTTTCGGAAATTAATTATTTAAATTATGAAATTGTGTTTTATGGTTAAATTAGGTGTTGAAATGAATTATAGGAATTTATTTGGAATTTTTATGAATTTCTATGTATTTATTTTGAATTATTGAAGTTTATGTAAATTTGGGAAATTAGGGTTAATTGTGTTTTTAATTGAATTTAATTGATTAATTGAGTTTAATTATTAATATTATTGATAAATATGTTTATAAAACTAATTTTAGATAATTTTATAAATTTTGGTGAATTTTTGAAGTAATTATAGTATATTTATATATATAGGGGTATTTTGGTAATTTTACCCTAGATTGGCTAAAAAATGTAATTTAATTGGTTTTAATAGTTATATAAGGTATAAAAATGATTCTACAAATTATTTGGTATTTTTAACTAATTAAAACTATTTTTCGTGAATTATTTTCAATTATATATATAGTATACGGTTTTTCTAATTAAAATAAGTTTTTATCGGTTTTTATAGTGTTTTAAGGTTAAGTATGTAATTTCTACTTATAAAATGAATTTCTATGTTATAAGGGTATTTTTGGTATTTTTGAAATTATTCTGTGATTGTGGACCCCGGTCGGTGGACTGTAGTTTGGAGTCCGATCGTGGGATTTTGATCGTGCTCTGTGTAGGTTTTCGAAGTGTATTTCCTTGCAGGGTCAGCTCTACTCTTTTGAGTAGAGAGATGTCCATTTTACAGGGAGGTTCTGTCGGATTTTTGGTAGAATTCTCGTAAAACGTGATATCCGGTCGAACCCTGATACCGATTCTATGTTTAATATTCTAGATCGAATTCTAGAATTTCTGTTAGGTTTATTCTAATGTCGGTTATTTATTATTTGTTTAGTTGCGTCGAGACCGAGGGCTAGTGGACCAGGCCCGTCGGACCCGTCTCGTGGAGCGCACTAGGGTGAGTTATTATACTATATATATATGCTTTAGGATGCATGATTTAGAAATATATGTTTTATTTTGATTAAATATGCATAAATAATTTGATTATTTCTTAAGTTTATATTTAATTTATTTTGGTTTATTTTTGGTATATATTAAATTATATACATGTTTTGTTAATAAATTATATTTAAAATGTTTTTAAATATATTTCTAGTTTAATTTATGATTTGATTGGATTTATTTGACGTATATATACTCGAAATATACCTGGTTTACTTTTGGTATATTTCTAGTATATATATGGTTTATATTGATATTTTATTGAACTTCATGCATCATGTATTTTTGTGAATGAATGTTTATATTTATTAATGAAGGATATCGATAGAACGTGCTACCTAGTAGGCAGCACTAGGACCGAGTACGTACCGGTACGCCTATAGTATTTAGGCTATATTACTAACCTATTTGTGGATATTGATTGAATGTGATTATTGATATGTGTGAGATATGGTTTGGAGGTGTGATTGCTGGAGCTCGGTTGACCAAGTGTCTCGCGGGCCAATCACACTGGCAGTCAGACTGCTGGAGCTCTCGGTTGACTTAGTGTCTCAGGGCCAGTCTACTGTCTAAATGGATTAAGTGGATATCTTTGGATTAAGTGAGCCTGTGTGGCTAGAGTGTTGTCTAACACTATTTCTGAGGTTGCGATATTCTAGGGTTCTATGTGATCCTTTATAAACGATGATTTCCAGTAAAATATATATAAAATGATTTTATTGCATCTGTGTGTATTTGCTTGTATACATACATATTATATATATATTGTTGACTGTGTGCATTGTCATTTAGTGTGTATGTATATATATTATAGTAATTCACTCAGTGAGGTCTGACTCCCCTCCGTTGACAATTTTTTCAGGAGAGTCAACATCTTCAGACCTCAGTAGCAGGTCGATACGCCGGATTTCTTCCGCCCCGGCTTCTTTGTGTAAACTGCTTACTTGAGTCTTATTTTTATAATCTAGACACTGCAGTAGTTGTAAATTAATTATGGGATTTTATGTATTTTATTTATGTGAAATATTGTATTATATTACAAACTGGATTTGTATTCAAAGATATATATATATGAGATGAGATTTGACTTAAATCCAGTTGGTGAAAATAATAATATGATATTTATGATTTTCATTTCCACTGCATTTGATATTGTTACTATTATTGCATGTTTTTATTTTATTTTATTTTTTTTAGGCTTGCTACGGGTTCCGGATTCGAAAGAATTCCCGTTCCCTAGCGCCCGGTCATGGCCCCTGTTTTGGGTCGTGACAAACACGTGTAAAGGGTCTGAGATATACTTCCTCAGCATT
This sequence comes from Mallotus nudiflorus, assembly GCA_947683625.1. NCBI lineage: Eukaryota > Viridiplantae > Streptophyta > Magnoliopsida > Malpighiales > Euphorbiaceae > Mallotus > Mallotus nudiflorus. The sequence goes on from CANTUR010001212.1 coordinate 196,792, forward strand.
GAGATTTGAAACACTGAATGCACTTGTGACATACTCGGAGGCAAAGCCAACCGATATGCAACGGTACCAACTCTCTCCAAAATCTCAAACGGTCTAATATATCTCGGTGACAACTTACCCTTCTTACCAAATCTCATCACACCCTTCATCAGAGATACCTTCAGAAAAAGAAAATCTCCAACCTGAAACTCCACATCTCTACGCCTAGGATCCGCATAACTCTTCTGTCTACTAACTGCGGTCTTTAATCTTTGCTTAATCACGGTGACTTTCTTTGTAGCATCTTGAACCATCTCAGGTCCAGTCAAAGCTCTCTCACCAATCTCATCCTAGCTCAGAGGGGATCTACACTTCCTTTCGTATAACGCCTCGTATGGTGCCATGCCAATACTGCTATGGTAACAATTATTATATGAAAACTCTACGAGAGGCAAATGATCATCCCAGCTACCTCCCAAATCCAGGACACACATCCTCAATATATCTTTTAGTGTCTGGATCATCCTCTCAGGCTGACCATCTGTCTGAGGATGAAAAGCAGTACTGAAGTTCTGCAACTTCTGCTAAAAATGAGAGGTAAACATTGAACCTCTATCCGACACAATGGACACAGGTACTCTATGAAGGCATACAATATGCTTCACGTATAGCTTCACCAATCTAGCTACAGAATAGGTAGCTTTCACAGGTAAGAAATGTGTAGACTTCGTCAACCTATCTATAATCACCCAGATGGAATTGTATCCATCCTTAGAACAAGGTAAACCAACCACAAAATCCATAGCTATCCTTTCCCACTTCCACTCGGGAATAGGAAGAGGTTGAAGCTTCCCCAGAAGGCTTCTGATGCTCAGCTTTCACTTGCTGACACGTCAGGCACTTAGCAACATAATCAGCGACATCCTTCTTCATTCCGTCCCACTAGTATAAATCTCTAATACTGTGGTACATCTTAGTGACACCCGGATGTACGCTATACGTTGTAGAATGTGCTTCCTCTAGGATCTCTTCTCTCAAATCATCCACATCAGGAACACACAATCTACCACTGATCCATAACACACCCATCATCATCGAGTGTGAAATCATGAACTTCCCTGATCGAACATTCTCTGTAAGCTCTTCTAGAATAGGATCTCATCTTTGAGCTGCTTTAATCCTATCCCTCAGTACAGATCGTACCTTAAATTGAGCTAGTAGTCCACCTGACCTACTAATCTTCATCATCAGACCTTGATCCACCAATAGATGCAACTCCTGGATCAACGATCTCCTCTCAACACTGATGTGAGCAAGACTGCCTGAGGACTTTCTACTCAAGGCATCTGCTACCATGTTAGCTTTACCCGGATGATATAAAATCTCATAGTCATA